>JAGKTI010003621.1:0-29249 GCA_018397915.1 Birgus latro
GGCTAGTTTATGACTGAGAAATGCTTAAGCGATTTAGATGCAGGATAAGATCATAATAACAAATGCTACAGTGTAAAATGAAAACTAAGCCAATAATTGTGTGCAATTACCATATTTTATGGCTATAATAGTACTAAGGTAAGAGAAGAAGGAAAAAAAAAAAAGCTCGTGGCTGAACAAGACGAAAAGGCTGGACATTTTAGCTAGCTGCCAGCACTAAACCAGCTAAGTTGACAACATGTACCAGCTGACGAAAATAACTGAAGTCTCTCTCTCTCTCTCTTTCTTTCGTCATTACAGAGTTTAATGGTATATGAAATTTTTTTAGAAAAAATGATCGAAGCCGAAGTTCCGGACTTTTAGAGAATTTTTAAAATTCCTCCCAGACGAAGATTTTGACACCTAAATGCAGGACATGTCCAGGAAAATCCAGACGTATGGCAACCCAATTGTCAGTTAGCGTTCAGTTCAATGAGCTCTATAATATGGAGGGGCGTTCACATGGGTAGCACCGGGTAATTTACGTGTCTGCCACCAGGGTGACGCTGTTGTAGTGGCAGCCATGTTACACCATGCCTGATGCCCACAGTTTTTGTACAGACCTGCTCAGTGGGTTTTGGAAAGCAGTCAAGGATTCTGGAAAATATAGTGCCACAGACCACTGTGCAGCTTATAGATGTAAAAATGGGCACAGGAGTTCTTCGAAAAGAGCTGGTATTACATTTCACTAGTACGAAAAAATATCTTGTTGTTAATTCTATAAGATTACTACCCCCTGGGAAGCGGCGAGAAGATTCTTCCCCAGTATCCCTGGGGGAAGGCGTGGCTCAATTGGTAGAGAGGTGGCCTGCAGTCCTAACAGACCCAGGTTCAAATCTCAGCTGGGGCAGGGAACAGATTAAGGATCTGAATTTCTGTAAATTAGGCTTTACTGATCTACCAGAAGACCCGTCGACATGTTGTAAAAACACCCCCACTAATACCAATACACCAGTCCTGTACAAGACAGCCCTAGCACGTATTCAATATGGACGGTGGGTGTTAGTGCCAAAGTGGTGACATGTAAAGGTGTACGGTACGTAAGAGGACTGCTGGGCCTTTATAGCAGGCTGTGAAGCCTATGCCCAGTGTCAAACATATTTTTAAAAAAATAAAAAAAAATGTATGGGGTAACTAAAAGGGGCCCATTTATCTCCAGTCTTTCTCTCCATGTCCATTTCTCTTCTGTTCACACTCTCTAGTAGATATTTCCTCATTTCTTCCAGCTTTTATCAATTTGGACATTCAGTTTCATGGAATGGATAGTCTAAGGACTTCCCACACTAATTCAACACCACTACTTTGATGTAAAGCAGCATCAACATCAATATCACTTCAATGTTAATACCACACTATCTTCTCCCTTTCTACCATACATTAGTGCCATAAAGGGTAAGTTCTGCAATGCAGCAACCTATGCCATTGTTTTATACTCTTGGCTAGATGTACCCTACATAATTCGATGAACAAAGAAGGAAAAAAATCATATTGCCAAATGCCTTAATTTTGTAAGGGGTGGCCACAAACAAATAGTCTCCATGTTGCCCTGTGTCCCACCATTTCATTGCCCTGCTCCCAGCTCACACACCCCTCACTCATATACCTATCCACTCCATCCCTCCATCTCATTCTTGGACTCACCCTCCCTCTCCCTGCCTCCACCTCACTCACATACACTCTCTTTGTCAGCCTCTCACTCTCCATCTTCTCCACATGGCCAAACAACCTCAGTGTGTTTCTCCTAATGCTTCCTATTACATTCACATCCACACCATAATGCACCTTCACTTCCTCATTTGTCAGTCTGCCTCTCCTTGTGACTCCATATGCTCCTCTCAAGTAACTCAATTCCACTGCTCTCACTCTTGACTTGTGTCCCTCCAACAAGGTCCAAGCTTCACTTCCATATGTTAGAGGTGGTATCACAAAACAGTCAGCAGTAACTTTTTCACTTCCATGCTCACTTCCCTGTTTATTATCACTGCTTTCAAAGAACCAGTCACCTTTCATCCTTGTTGTACCCTTTCAACCACATCACCCTCTAAACTTCCATCTTTACCCATTACATTATCCAAGTACATAAATGCACTCACATTTTCCATTTCCTCCTCATCCATCCTCACTGTACATTCATTGGCTTTCTTTCCCTCGAAGACCATAGCTTTACTCTTCTCTACACTCAATTCCGTTTCTTACACACTCTCCCAAACTCATTCACCGAGCCTTGCAGCTCCACTTCGTCTTCACTTAACAACATTCAGTAGTATCACCTACAAAAAAACAGTACATGGAGTTTCCACTCACTGCCCTCTCTTATTAGGGCTGCTCCAACATCCACTGCCCTATCATTTATCTGTTTTATAACCCCATTCATATACAGACTGAACAACCAAGGAGACATGACACATCCCTGTTTCAATCCAACCTTCAAACAGAAAAATTCACTCAGTTCACTGTCCACATGCACTGCAGCCTTAGCACTCATACATACTCTTCACAGCATTCTTAATACTTTCCACAATTCTTGTCTCTTCACCCTGTCATACAAATTCTTTCCCTTCTCTAGAAACTCTTCCACTAAAGATCTAAGAATGAAAAATATCTGATCTACACAACCTCTTCCCTTCCTAAAGCCTCCCTGATCTTCTCCAACTAATTCCTCTGTTATTTCCCTAACTCTGTCAATAAGTATCCTACCATAAACTTTTCCTATTACACTAAGAAGACAAATGCTCCTATGATTACCACACATTTCTTTTTCCCCTTTCCTTTGCACAGGGGAATAATTATAGTACCTGACTTTCAATCCTCCGGGACTCTATCTTCCTCCTAGGCCAATCCGCATATCTTCCACATACATTCTACTACCACCTCTCCCCCATTCTTCAGCATTTCACCACACACTCCAACTCTTGGGGCTTTCCCCATTTTGACTTTCTTCATAGCTTCCACAACTTCCATTCTACTGATTTCTTCCTCTCTTCTCACATCCCTCCTCCCAGCCATTCCCCACCCACTTATACTTGCATTACTTTCATTCTCTATGTTCAACAATTCTTTACAGTGTTCTCGCCATCTGCTCACGTTTTCTCACTTCTCCACTAGAAATCTACCATTTTTATCTTTCACTAACTTCTATAACACCCTGTCCAACTCTCTTTACCTCTTTCCAGAACATTTTCTTACATTCCCTCCACTTTACACTGAAATTCCTTCCATATTTCTCATTCACTCTCTTCTTACTCTCTCTTACTAATCTTTTCACCTCTGTCTTCCTCTCTACATATAACTCTCTCTTCTGACTCTCAATTTCCTCCATGCCTCTGTTTCTCATCCACTCGCTATATGCTTTCTTCTTTTGTGCCACAGCCTGTCTTACCTCTTCATTCCACCATGCTGTTCCATGCACCTCCTTTCGTCTTCTCTTCCCAACACACCACCTCACATGCTGCACAGATTTCTTCCGTGAATATATTGCACACACCCTCCACGTCCCCCATCTGCTCCTAATCACTTATCTCTTATATTCTGCCTTTATCCATCCTCTTGTAACCTTTCCATTCTCCTTGTAAGAACTACTTCCTCCTGTCCTTCCCTTCTTCTATTCCTCCACTGCATTTCAACCTTGACTTTCACCACCATCAAGTGGTGGTCAGAAAGTCCACTCCCCCAACCTCTATATGCTCTTGCGTCCATTACAGACCTCATTCTTTCGTCCACACACATATAATCAACCATTACCTTCCATTCATTCAATTCACCACCCACCCTTCTCATCACACGCCACATATACCTGTGGATCATTTTGTGTCTGAAGAGGGTATTAACACTCACCAACTCCCTCCTGGCAACAATGTCCACTAAAGCACTGCCATTCTCATCCACTTCTGCAGGCACACCCCACTCACCAACCACTCCATCCACCTTCACATTCCCTACTTTTCCACTCATATCTCCAATCAAAAACACTCTCTCATTCCTTTCAAAATTTCCCTGCACACTTCCACATTTGTCCAGAACTCTTCTTTCACTCTGTTGGCACGATCTTGCATTGGCGCATACACACACACAATCGCCCACATTTGTAGTCCAACTTTCAATCTTACCCACACAATTTTTGAGCCAGCTGATCGATACTCACTTATATTCCCCTTCCATCTTTTGCCCTCCCATTCTCATCCACTCTCATGCATATACCCCGTCCATACTCCCATTCTCTCACATTCTCACCTGCCCATTTATTTTCAGTTAATCCACATACATCCACTTTTGCATCCTCAAGCACTTGGACAATCTATCTTTCATCCCATCATTTGCATCCCTTACATTTCATGTCGCAATCTGTACCATGTCCTTTGTTCAGTCCTTAGTCGTCACCTGTTAGTCAGTCCTACTCTGAGGCTTCTTGTTCGTATTTTAAGTTGTTTTCCAGGGAGGGGCACTAACCCTCCACCAACCCACTTGCTGTCAAGTAGGGAACACAAGTTGGTTAGTTATAAGGCTACCACCCAGCACTGTAAATGATTTCCTGGTTTACAGAAAATAATTTGGCTTGCCAATCGCTAGAGGTAACCTAAAAACAGAGTATTACTACACTAAGTGGATGGATGATGGGTGCTCCCACCTACCATACATGTTTTTGTACTATAAGTGCTGAGTGCTGGTGTTTCAATATGGTGGCCAAAGTCACACACTCGCAGTGGAGATAGCCTTCCATACTATGGGGCTCAGTGGTTCGGTTCCACATTTTTTGCTCGATTTTCCACTTCCCAACATATTTCGGACTCACTGAGCATACGGCTATCAGTCCATTATCATGTCTCACTGACTGTATCCCAGAATCGTATAGGTTTCATAGTTTTAGGGGACGAAATTGAATGAAAATGTTTCTATTCAGAAAAAACAAAAAAAAACTCATCCATGTGTTCTCGCAAGTTTGCATTCAGTTTCACATTCTTTTGTTCTTCTTCCTGAGAGTCTCTTATATTTTTCTGATTATTAATGGGTGGTAAATAAATGTTTCATGCGAAATCTGTTTCCATATTGTTCTGGCTATGTTCCACTGTGTCAACTATTTTGACTCATCATGTAATGCGAAAGGGCCTGTCCTAACCTAAGTGTTTAACTAAACTTAACCTAACCTAGCTTACTGTACCTGATAATTTATTCCAACCTAACCTAATCTAGCATCCAGATGGGAAGTTGGGAAACGAAAACCACCTCTGAGTACACTGACAGACAACCACAGGGACGTGATGATAAAAAGTCAGAAATTTTTCAGCAGCAAAAGGTAATGTACCACCCTGAAAATTGTCAGAAAAACACAGAAAACAATGGAGGAATATGAATGGAACTGGTAAGGAACTTCCACTGCTTCAAGTAAAGTGGACCTTTATCGAAACGGAAACGAAGCATGGCATGAATGAAAGCACCATCAGAAAGATTTGGAAGGACTGGGAAAAGATAAAGAAGGTCATGCTTGGGAACCCTGGTGATGTGAACCTGGCAGCAATGTAAGTTCATAATTATGTTGTCCTAAAGCTGACTAAGAAGCTCATAGGGTGTTATGTGGAGTGCACTGAGCTCTATGGTATGGAGAGGCTTTCTCAGGGGTAGAGCCTCATAGTTTGCGTGCCCGCCACCAGAGGACCTGCATGGCACTGACGATGTTTGTGTACCACACCTGACGCCAGAGCCTTTTTAAATCAGCCGATGAATTCGATAAAAATAGTGCCATGATCCACTGCACAGCTAAAATATAGTACCACAACTCATTGCCCAGCTTATGTAAGCAACAGTGAAACAGAAACAGCAGGCTAAGAAAGTGTTCCAATTGCATTGCCATGGTGGAGATGGCAAGTGCAGGTGTTTCAATGTGATGGACGTCACATGCTTGCTGCAGAGATAGCCCCTCCATACTATAGGCCTCAGTAATGGAGTGTTAGAAAAAGGACAACTAGCCATATGCTCAGTCAGCTGAAATGTGTTGGGAAGTGAGAAACTGAACAAAGAATGTGAAACTGAATGCTAACTTATGACAGCAGATGGCTGAAAGAGTACTTTTTTTCTGGATACCAAACATTTTCGTTCCATTTTGTCTCCAAAAACTGCCAGGGCCCAGACCCATAGATTTTTGTCTAAGCATACAGTCTAACATCTCTCCCGAAGAGCACATTATACGAGAGAAGGTGAAACTTTGACAACAACATTGGGGGTGGGGGGCAGGGAGAGTGTGCCGTGGAGCTATATATCAACAACACAAGGGTACCCACACCAAGTTTGGTTTAGTCAATGCTATTTTTAATACCACTGATGTTCTTAATTACAACAGATACTGTATATCTCTTTCAATTTTTTACCTGATGGTGGGTATAAGTGGAAATACCGGTTATTCACGTGGGCTAAGGAGGTAAGAAGGGGCAAAAGAGTGACTTTTGGAAAGTTGCCAGAACACATTGTACCATTATATAAGCAAACACATTGTCTGAGCAGCATGGATTTGAGTACCATGATCCTTGTCCAGTCCCCACTGACCGCGGTATTCGAGGATTGAGTCTGCTTCCCTTTATAGGTATGGGCGATGATGAGGTAGTGGTTCTGAGAGGGGATTTAAATGGTCATGTGGGTGAAGCAGCTCAAGGTTATGAAGGAGTCCATGGGGGATGTGCATATAGTGTGAGAAATGCGGAAGGGGAAAGAATACTCGAGTTTGGGGAGACTATGGACATGATTGTGTGCAACACACATTTCAGAAAAAGAATGAGTCGTTTGATTATGTACGAGTCCGGGGGAAATAGCAGTCAGATAGATTATTTTCAGGTCAGGAGGATTGATAGGAGGTTAGTGGGGGGTGTTAAAGATATAGGAAGCAAGGAGTGTGTGCAGTGATGGTGCTTAAAGAACAAGTGATGAGAAGGAGGACATATATACCTAGAAGGAAAATATGGAAGCTGGGAAACCAATCAGTACGGGATGCCTTCTATAGTGAGATGAGGAGAGAGGTAGCTGAACAGGGAGCCGTAGATAGAGGCATTAATGAACAATATAGAGCCTTTAAGAACAACCTCTTGAGAGTTACCGATGCAATATGCGGTTGGACAAGAGGCCCACCAAGACATAAAGTAACTTAGTGGTGGGATGAGGATGTAGAAGCCGCAGTCAAGGAGAAAAGAAGGCTTTTTCGGGAATGGAAGAAGGGTGGTAACAGGGAGGAGTACTTGGCTGCCAAGCGTAGGGCTAGAAGAGAGGTATAAAGGGTGAAGTCTGAGTCACAGAGACTTTTACTTGATAATCTAAATCATGGAGAAAGGAAAAATATGATTTTTAGGGTGGCAAATCAGGTGAAGAGGAATAATCAGGACATTGTAGGTGAGCAGTGTGTGAAGAATGATGAAGGAACGGTAGTGGTGAACAGTGGGGATATTAAAGATGCATGGAGAGAGCATTATAGCCAGTTGTTGAATGAGGAGTTTGACTGGGATAGGGAAGGTTTGGAGCCTGCAGATCCAGTGTTTGGCCCTTGGCCTTTGATTGGCGCTGCTACTGTGAGTGAGGCAATAGGCAAGATGCGGGTGGGGAAGGCAGCAGGTGTGTCTGGGTTGACTGCTGAAATGTTGACGGCCTCAGGAGATACTGAGGTGAGGTTAGTCACTGACCTGATAAATATGATTATATAAGAGTGTGTTGTCCCAGATGACTGGCTGAAGAGTGTAACTGTAAATGTGTACAAAGGGAAGGGTGATGCCCTGGAAAGGGGAAATTACGGAGGTATAAAGCTCTTAGATCAGATAATGAAAGTAATGGAGAGAGTTCTAGAAGGCATGACTAGAGAAAGAGTGAATATTGATGAGATGCAGTTTGGGTTTATGCCAGGCAGGGGGACCACTGATGCCATATTCATTGTTCGACAGCTTCAGGAAAAATATATTGGAAGGAAAATGGAATTGTATTTTGTTTTTGCTGATTTGGAAAAGGCCTTTGACAGAGTCCCTAGAGAGGTGGTGAAGTGGGCAATGAGAAAGCTAGGGTTGGAAGAGTGGCTGGTTAGGGTGGTTATGGCCATGTACGTGGGTGCTCGCACCCAGGTAAAAGTGAATGGAGTTTTGAGTGATGAGTTATCTGTGAATGTTGGTGTGCATCAGGGGTCAGTTTTGAGTCCCTTGTTGTTTATCATGGTACTTGAAGCTCTCTCACGTGACTTCAGAGATGGACCGCAGTGGGAGATGTTGTATGCTGATGATTTCGTGTTGATTGCAGAGAATGAAAAGGAGGCGGAGGAAACATTTAAGAAATGGAGAGATAGAATGGGGCACAAGGGCTTAAGGGTAAATGCAAGTAAAACAAAAGTGATGATATCTAGGGTTGGTGGTGGTATAATCAGAGGAGAGGGAGAGTGGCCATGTGCAGTATGCCACAAAGGTGTGGGAAGTAATTCCATCATGTGCAGTGATTGTGATAAATGTGTGCACAAGAGATGTAGTGGTATTAGAGGTACACTGCGAGATAACGCATGAGGCGTGTCGGGGAGAGCAGGTGGAGATTGTTAGGCATGAAAGAATTGAACTTGCTGGTGAATCTCTTCAGTGTGTGGAAGAGTTTTGTTATTTCGGAGACATGTTATGTGCCTGAGGTGGGGCTGGAGCTAGCTTGGTTGCTAGGGTGAGAAGCGGTTGGAAGAAGTTCAGGGAGCTGCTGCCTCTCCTGACATTGAGAGGACTCTCCTTACGTGCTAAGGGGTCTTTGTATGCAGCATGTGTTAGGAGTGTGATGCTGTATGGTTGTGACACCCGCGCAGTAAAGGAAAATGATATTTGCAGGCTTAAACGTACAGAAATGACAATGATTAGGTGGATGTGCAGTGCGTCCCTGCGTGCAAGGCCTGGAGGGGCTGGGTTTACAATGGAAGAGTTGAGAGGTAGGACAGGACTGGAGTGTATTGGTGCTGTGATGAGGAGAGGTAGGCTGAGGTGGTTTGGACATGTGGAGAGGATGGGGGATGATAATTGGGTACAGAGGGTGAGAAGTGTTAATATTGGGGGAGGGGTTGGGAGGGGTAGACCGAGAAAGACATGGGACGAGGTCATTAAGTGTGACCTCAGGGTTAAGGGATTGAACAGGGAGGCTGCCAAAGATCGAGCAGCGTGGAGAGCCGCCATTAGGTGACCAAGGCCAATGCATCCAAGCATGTTGGAGCCTTCAAAAGCAAAACGAAACGAAATGATAATAGGGAAATGATGCATATGCATTAAGACTCAACGATTAGAGTATAAAAAATGGCACCTTACATTCTCTACGCATAGAAGTGCTGAATAATCTCATATACAATACAGTAGGCGCGGAAAGTATTGACGCTAAAGGGCTGATGTCATTCTTTTTCGTGTTAAGTGAAGTAGGGTCAATAATACCCTCCCCTGTGATGCGAAATGAGCTGACGCTTTTTCAGTGGGAGCTGGCAACCCTGCTTGATAGGTTTGGCACCACAGGAGCAGGCTCAGTAATGTTTGGGCAGCCACAGGAGGAGGATTGTCTCTGTGTGTGATGCACCACAAGGGCATGTTTTGACTCAAATAACAGTTATTTGGTTACCTACCACATTCTCATCATGCCTAAAGTAACCACAAGCAAGGACAAACGTGTGGAAGTGATTACTTTATACAAAGCTGGCCACAAACTCCCATTTATTGCAAATCAGATGGTGTTAGACTGAGGACAGTGCAGAGACTGGTGAAGCGGTTCAAGGACAGTGGGGAGGCCATTTCTCCCACTCCACTTCCCAAGCCTGGGAGACCTCGTAAGACAACCTTCAGGACCTGTCAGCTGATCTCAAGGCAAGTTAGCAAGGACCCAAGGCTAACAGCACGGGATTTAAAAGAAAAGAACCCACAGTTGCTGGCAGATGTGTCTGTCAGAAGTGTGCAGCAGCTGTTGCATGACGATCTGGGCTACAGGAGTTTTTGTGCTCGTAAAAAACCACTGCTAACTGCACTTCAGAAGAAAAAGAGAGTAAATTTTTGTAAGAAATATCTTGCCTGGAGTGAGGAGCAATGGAAAACTGTGCTTTGGAGTGATGAGTCAACATTTACTGTCACTGGTACCCCTTCATCACGAGTGTACCGCAAACCAGGCAGTGACCCCCTGGATCCTAAGTACACTTCCAAGTTTGTTAAATACCCAGCCTCACTCATGGCTTGGGGCTGCTTTACATATTATGGTGTTGGNTTTTTTGCCGACGTCATTCTTTTTCGCGTTAAGTGAAGTAGGGTCAATACTACCCTCCCCTGTGATGCGAAATGAGCTGACGCTTTTTCAACGGGAGCTGGCAACCCTGCTTGATAGGTTTGGCACCACAGGAGCAGGCTCAGTAATGTTTGGGCAGCCACAGGAGGAGGATTGTCTCTGTGTGTGATGCACCACGAGGGCATGTTTTGACTCAAATAACACAGTTATTTGGTTACCTACCACATTCTCATCATGCCTAAAGTAACCACAAGCAAGGACAAACGTGTGGAAGTGATTACTTTATACAAAGCTGGCCACAAACTCCCATTTATTGCAAATCAGATGGTGTTAGACTGAGGACAGTGCAGAGACTGGTGAAGCAGTTCAAGGACAGTGGGGAGGCCATTCCTCCCACTCCACTTCCCAAGCCTGGGAGACCTCGTAAGACAACCTTCAGGACCCGTCAGCTGATCTCAAGGCAAGTTAGCAAGGATCCAAGGCTAACAGCACAGGATTTAAAAGAAAAGAACCCACAGTTGCTGGCAGATGTGTCTGTCAGAAGTGTGCAGCAACTGTTGCATGACGATCTGGGCTACAGGAGTTTTTGTGCTCGTAAAAAACCACTGCTAACTGCACTTCAGAAGAAAAAGAGAGTAAATTTTTGTAAGAAATATCTTGCCTGGAGTGAGGAGCAATGGAAAACTGTGCTTTGGAGTGATGAGTCAACATTTACTGTCACTGGTACCCCTTCATCATGAGTGTACCGCAAACCAGGCAGTGACCCCCTGGATCCTAAGTACACTTCCAAGTTTGTTAAATACCCAGCCTCACTCATGGCTTGGGGCTGCTTTACATATTATGGTGTTGGTAGGTTGGTAATTCTACCTGCAAATGAAAAAGTGAACCAGAACAATTATTTGGAGCTCTTATGTGATGTTTTAAGTGACTTTTGATAAAACCAAGGCAAGAGTATTTATGCAAGATTCTGCCCCTGCACATGTTGCAAAGTCAGTGAAACAGTGGCTAACAGACTGTGAGGTTCCCTTTATTCGAGATTGGCCCGGAAACAGCCCAGATATCAATCCCATTGAGAATTTATGGGCGCACATGAAGCGGCAGCTGCGTAATATGGACACATCATCTTTGCCTAAACTTGAGGCTGCAGTCAAGCAGCTATGGAGCAGTTTTAGTCCGTCTGTTCTGCAAAACTACGCCATCAGTCTCCCCAGACGCCTTAAGAAGATAATAAAGGTGAAGGGGAATGCCAGTAAATACTAAATTCAATGGTGAGTGTTAATTTATTTGTTTCTCCTTGCTAACCACAAGAATGTTTTCTTTTTTTAAGATGGCGTCAACACTTTCCGCGCCTACTGTATTGTGTACAAAGTATACCTTCTCTATGGCTAAACACATGTATCTGAAACTACTACTCAACAAAAATGTCAAGGTGTTAGGTAGTGTTGACCATCATCCACTCACTTGATGTAGCGCTACCACTTCTTCCTGCAGTGACTGTACACTAAATGACAAGATTAATAGCTTTCTGTAGCCCAGGAAGCCTTTCACAATACTGAATGGTAACCAATCCAACCATATAACCAAGCAGTAGAGTGATGTGGAGCCTACTAAGGAGCCCCTGTTAACTGGGTGAAAATGCCAATGAGGCATGTAGCCAAGAATCAAACCTCTACACTCTTCTCCTTGCCTCATTGTAGTGAGGCGCTTGTCGACCACAAGAGAAAACTGGTTCACTGCATGGAATAGTCCTCCAGGGGTGACTGGTATCCTGTAGTTGATGGGTCTGCTCGGCCAGAGAGACATGGATTACTCGACAACAACAACGTCGCAATTCCATAAATTACATTCATACATTTGCCAAGCCAAATGATTTCCTGTAAACCACAAAAGCATTTACAACGTTGGGTGGTAACCCTATAAAAAACCAACATGTGTTCCTTACATGACAACAACTGGGTTGGCAGAGGGTTAGTACCCCTCCCCAGAAAACAACTAACTAAAAATACGAACAAGAAGCCTTGGATCAGGACTGACCAAAAGGTGACGACTAAGGACAGAACAAAGGACATGGTACAGTTAGCTACACGGAATGTAAGGAGTGCAAATGATGAAGTGAAAGAGAGAGAAATTGTCCAGGTGCTTGAAGGAGCGAAAGTGGATGCATGTGGATTAACTGAAACTAAATAAGAGAGGTGAGAGTGTGAGAGAATGGGAGTATGGATGGGGTATATGCGCAGGAGTAGGTGAGAATGAGAGGGCAAAAGAAGGAGTGTGTATTGTTGTAACAGTTGGAGAAAGAATATAAGAGAACATGGATCAGTTGGATCAAGGATTATTATTTTTTTTTTTTTTTATGTGTCCAACTCTGGGCATAGGCTTCACAGCCTGCTATCAAGGCCCAGCAGTCCTCCTACATACCATACACCTCTACATGTCACTACTTTGGTGCTAACACCCACTGTCCATATTGAATACAGGCTAGGGCTGTCTCATACAGGATTGGTGTATTGGTATTAGTGGGGGTAATTTTATGCCATGTCGGCCGGTCTTCTGGTAGATCAGTAGGATTGTGTGGGTAAGATTGAAAGTTGGACTACAAATGTGGGTGATTGTGTGCGTGTATGCGCCAACGCAAGATCGTGCAAGCAGAGTGAAAGAAGAGTTCTGCACAAATGTGGAAGCGTGCATGAAAAAGACTGAAAGGAATGAGAGTGTTTTTGATTGGAGATATGTGTGGAAAAGCAGAGAATGTGAAGGTGGATGGCGTAGTTCGTGAGTGGGGTGTGCCTGCAGAGATGGATGAGAATGGCAGTGCTTTAGTGGACATTTGTGCCAGGAGGGGGCTGGTGATAGCCAATACCCTCTTCAGACACAAAATGACCCATAGGTATATGTGGCGAGTGATGAGAAGGGTGGGTGGTGAACTGAATGAACGGAAGCCAATGACTGATTATGTGTGTGTGGATGACAGGATGAGAAGGTGTGTAATGGATGCAAGAGCATATAGAAGTTGGGGAAGTGGACTTTATGAGAAGGTGTGTAATGGATGCAAGAGTATATAGAGGCTGGGGAAGTGGACTTTCTGACCACCACCTGGTGGTATTCAGAATCAAGGTCCAAATGAAATGGAGAAATACAAGAAGGGAAGGACAGGAGGAAGTAGTTCATACAAGGAGAGTGGAAAGGTTACAAGAAGATGGAGAAAAGGCAGAATATAAGAGGGAAGTGGAGGAGCGATTGGGTAAATATGGACTGGAGCAGATGGGGGACGTGGAAATTGTGTGAAAGATATTCTATCTATCTATTGCCAGATTCCTTAATCCCGTAAGGAGTGGCCACAAATAAATTGCCTTACAGAAAAAATCTGTATAGCATGTGAGGTGGTGTGTGGGGTGAAGAGAAGATGAAAGGGGGTGCAGAGAACAGCATGGTGGAATGAACAGGTATGAGAGGTTGTGGCACAAAAGAAGAAAGCATATAGTGAGTGGATGAGAAACAGGGACACAGAAGAAGTTGAGAGATGGAAGAGAGTTGTAATAAAGAGAGGAAGAGAGAGGTGATAAGATCAGTGAGAGAGAATAAGAAGAGAGTGGATGAGGAATCTGGAAGGAATCTGAGTGTAAACTGAAGGGAATGTAAGAAAATGTTCTGGAAAGAGGAACGGTTACAAGAGGATGGAAAAAAGGTAGAATATAGGAGGGAAGTGGAGGAGCGATTCAATAAGTATGGACTGGAGCAGATGGGGGACATGGAAGGTGTGTGCAAGATATTCACAGAAGAAATCTGTGCAGCATGTGAGGTCGTGGGTGGGGTGAAGAGAAGACAAAAAGGGGTGCAGGGAAGAGTATGGTGGAATGAAAAGGTGAGAGAGGCAATGGCACTAAAGAAAGCATATAGTGAGTGGATGAGAAACAGAGGCATCGAAGAAGCTGAGAGACAGAAGAGAGAGTTATATGTAGAGAGGAAAAGAAAGGTGAAAAGATTAGTAAGAGAAAGTAAGAATAGAGTGAATGAGCAATTTGGAAGGAATCTGAGTGTAAAGTGGAGGGAATGTAAGAAAATGTTCTGGAAAAGGGTAAAGAGAGTAAGACAGGGTGTCAAAGAAGTTAGTTGAGAAAGATAAAAATGGTAGATTACTAGTGGAGAAGGGAGAAAAAGTGAGCAGATGGAGAGAACATTTTACAGAACTGCTGAACATATAAAAATGAAAGTAATGCGAATGTAAGTGGCTGGGGAATGGCTGGGAGATGGTGAGATATGAGAAGGGAGGAAAAAATAGTAGGATGGAAGTGGTGGAAGCAATGAAGAATGTTAAAATAGGGAAAGCCCCATGAATTGACGGAATGTGTGGTGAAATGCTGGAGCATGGGGGAGAGATAGTAGTAGAATGGATGTGGAAGATGTGCAGATTGGCCTGGAAGGAAGGTAGAGTCCCGGAGGATTGGAAGTCAGGTATAATTATTCCCCTATATAAAGGAAAAGGGGTAAATGAAGTATGTGGTAATCATAGGGGCATTTGTCTTCTTAGTGTAATAGGAAAAGATTATGGCAGGATACTTATTAACAAAGTTAGGGAAAAAACAAAGGAATTAGTTGGAGAAGAACAGGGAGGTTCTAGGAACAGAAGAGGCTGTGTACATCAGATATTCATTCTTAGATCTTTAGTGGGAAAGTTTCTAGAGATGGGAAAAAGTTGTATGCGGCATTCATGGATTTAGAGAATGCATATGACAGGGTGGATAGACAAGGATTGTGGAAAGTGTTAAGAACATATAGAGCAGATGGGAAGTTGTTGAATGTCGTGAAGAGTATGTATGAGGGTGCTAAGGCTGCAGTGTGTGTGGATAGTGAAGTGAGTGAATTTTTCTATTTGAAGGTTGGATTGAAACAGGGATGTGTCATTTTTTCCATGGTTGTTCAATCTGTATATGAATAGGGTTATAAAAGAAATATGAGGTAGGGCAGTGGATGTTGGAGCAGCCCAAGTGAGAGGGGGCAGTGTTTGGAAACTCCCTGTACTGTTGTTTGCGATGATACTGTGTTGTTAAATGAAGACGAAAGGAACTGCAAGGCTTGGTGGATGAGTCTGGGAAAGTGTGTAAGAAACAGAATCTAAAGGTAAATGTAGGGAAGAGTAAAGTTATGGTCTTCGAGAAAAGTGAAGTCAGTGAACGTACAGTAAGGTTGGATGATGAAGAAATGGAAAATGTGAGTGCGTTTAAGTACTTAGTATGTTGAGAAAGGATGGAAGTTTAGAGGATGAAGTACTTGAAAGGGTACAACAAGGAAGAAAGATTGCTGGGTCCTTGAAAGCAGTGATAAGAAACAGGGAAGTAAGCATGGATGTGAAAAAGTTACTACTTGACAGTATTGTGATACCAACCCTAATGCATGGAAGTGAGGCTTGGACCCTGTTGGAGGGACAGAAGTCAAGAGTGAGAGCAGTGGAAATTAGTTATCTGAAAGGAGCATGTGGAGTCACATAGAGAGACAGACTGACAAATGAGGAAGTGAATGAGCGTTGTGGTGTGAATGAGCGTTGTGGTGTGAATGTGGATGTGATAGGAAGCATTAGGAGAAACACACTAAGGAGGTTTTTGAGAGTGAGAGACTGATGAGGAAAGTGTATGTGAGTGAGGTGGAGGGGGGGAGAGGGAGGGTGAGGCCAAGGATGAGATGGAGGGATGGAGTGTGGAGGTGTATGAGATAGGGAGATGTGAGCTGGGAGCAAGGCAGTGAAATGGCGGAGGACAGGGCAACATGGAGACGATTTGTTTGTGGCAACTCCTAACAGGATTAAGGCATTTGGCAATAAATAGATAGGTAGACAGACATTCATACAGTATGTGGAGAGAAAGATGCCTTCACATGTTGGATCTGTGTCCCATTATATAAATGTCCTTCATCCCCCTCCCTGTTTCCTGAAAGGAGGATGGCAGGTTGCAGGAGACGGGCAACTTCAGCCTCCAGTCCACAAGGTTCATGACTGGATGAACATGGGGCCACAACAACAACAATACCTACCAGTTTAATTTTGACAAAGATTTCATTAACAATCAACTATGGCTGTCTTCTGAATCTGTACTGTTGGTTCATTCTCTCATTTTAAACGAATCCACACTTACAGCTACACTGTGTCTTTGTTTCTTGAACATTGTAATAAAAAAGGAAAAGAAACTATGCTGAATATAATCTGTCATGTGTTCATTTTGTCAGGGTGGCCAGATGTTCAGAGCTTTTGAATATACGGTAAGGATGCCATTGGGTGCAGATTGGTGGCAGTGTGGTGCAACACGCCAGACATCACAGTGCCAAGGCTGTGCTTGTAACCCTTACTCCACCTAGCTCTGTAACCTCCAGCCTTGGCAGTGATTGTAGTTGGGGACATAATCTGTTATCAATTTCGTACAGTAGCTACCCAAACTGATCATAATGATTGGGTCAAAATTACAGTTATCTGAGTTTTTTCCAAATTAGTGTAATTCAATCCAATCTGTGTATTGTACAGTACTAACTTCTATGTCATTTTGATCAAAGTTTAAGTTACGTACATTCTGAGAGACAGGCTGCCTGCCAAGGCTTCCAGCCAATTATCATATGCCATCAGACAATGCCACGAAACTTGAGCAGTAACAGGCCATTCCCATTATACACTGTTGTAACTAGTGCAGTCCTGTAGCATGAATGCTTAATTTTGAAATTTTTATCGACTAACTCTTGTGCAGCCTTCTTGAGAGGGAGAGGGGTGAGCGAGAGGACGACCAATGAACGCGCTCCTCACGCCAGCTCTGACCTGATTGGCCAGCTAGAGGTGATGTGGACATGGGGGGGTGGTGACCCAAGAGAGAATCAGGGAGATCGACCAAGCCAATCACATCTAGGCTGTGGGGCAGACTGAGGCCCAGGGCAGGGTGGGGCACAGGCGTTGACCCCGCTGTGCTACCATTGGACAAAATTTGACTGGAATCTGTAAAAAAGTAGTGACATCAGCATGCAGCTTCCTGGGCAGGGGTAGCACATGGCAAAGAAGCTAACATGGCAACCCAGCCCATCATACTAGTCACATTCCACTTTCACTTCCACATCCTCCTTATCATTATCAGGGAAACACACAGTCAGAATTTACATATCAAATTTCTTACCACATTCTTAAAAATCAACATTTTTCAATGAATAATAATATAAAACTCAATATGGTTTAGCACAATATAAACAAAATTTCACACTAACTTTATCAGCAAGCATTACAGTATTCTCAAAAAGTAATAATCATGCTATGCTAGTGAGGATTGGCAGGTGGAGTGTGACTTGAGCTATGCAACACTGTGAGTCTTAGTGCACCAGAAACTACATACCCAGAACCTCACTACAGCACCCAGTACAATATCTTAATTCAGAAGTGTAAACAGATAGCATTAGGCCAGATACCTGACATGCCATACTAGGTCCATTTTCATTTCTAATGAGCAGTATTTTCCACACCAAGAATAATATACTGCAGGGGGCCTCAACACTGGGTCTATATGACAAAAGAAATGAAAGAGTACTATACCACTATCATAATACTGTATTTATGATCAGCTCAATGGCAGGAACAAGGACAACAGTGTTCTATGCACATATTTTTAAGGTTAAGATGTATTCTGACTGGAAATGGAATGCCATTTAGACACCAAATAAATGAATAGCATATTCCAATTAGTGACAGCAATCCAACTAAACCATCACAAGATTAGATATCTGTTGTCTCCAAAAATGTGATTGTTACTGGAACAGGTATTTAACCACCATCTTCAGAGCCAAAGCCTCACAAGAAAACTAGTATACTAAAACAAGTACAGTTAAACTGCACATATCAATGTGTAACAAAAACAAAGAAGGAACCATATAACAGATGGCCATCTCTTGCAGGCAGGCTACATGACAGCTCTAAGGTCTTCTCCTTCCAGTAAAATAACCTATCCAAAGAGGTATGACTACTAATGAATCATCATCATTGTAACTCAATTTCCCAAACTTATGGGGTTGAAAGATCTACAATCTAGCTCTCTGCTCTTTTGGGGAACACTGATTAATGCAGTATGTTGTCCCTTGTACACTCTAAATTCTGTGCATTAAGAAACCTGTGAATATGTTAATGTGCATTAGCATACTGATATCTAATTTTTGTAAGCTGCAAAATATAGTCACTAAACAGCTGAGAGGAAGAGAACTCTATTCCACTTCACTACAGTACTGAACCTCATTCTTAGGAAGAGGAACTATCTTCCATCTTCCAATGCAACAATTTCATATTAGATCATATACAATAATTCCTCTGTGTGATAAATGGACATAGCAAGGCATCATGCCATGTGACTCTTTTGGCCGAACTCTAAGTAAAAACAGCTCTGCATCAGTCAAAAGTTGGCCCCCAAGCGACCAATGATTAGCATGACAGGTTTTATGTAGTAATCCTTAGAGAAATTTTCTACAGATCAAAACAGAAATCTTGGCAGAACAGACAGTACCAATGAAATAGCTATAAGACAAAGACTCATTAGAAATGACAGATCCAATTACCTAGGGTCTGATTACTGGCAGCAAACAGCTGCTTATACAGTATGATATATCTATACAATTTGAGCTCTTCTAACTCTTCTTTATCTTGTAAAGAAGGTTGTTACTGTGCTTTCAAGAATATGTTGTTAACTACTTTAAATAATGCTAACTATATAATTTATACTACATCTTGGTGGCACCAGGTGATGTTATTAAGCTGAGATGAGGCTTCCCACACTGAATTATTAAGAAACAATCACCATTAAATCCTTCAATACATCAACTGCTTTTTAGTATTATTCTTGCTACCACAAACAATTCAGTATAGCTCATGAAGGACCTTTCATATCATGAACTAAAAACCATCAAAAGAATATAAAATGCTTTGGTCTACTTATTAATAATTCATCAAATAACTAGAGTTCTATTGTATTTACCAGTACAAAGTCTGACCAAAATAAAACAGAGCTTTTTAAATAGCTCACCAACTAACAGGCTTAGCATGGTCCCACATCACTCACATACACTCTCCTTGTCAATCTTTCACTCTCCACATGCCCAAACCACCTTGACGTGTTTCTCCTAACGTTTCCTATCATGTCCACAACCACACCACAACGCTCCTTCACTTCCTCATTTGTTAGTCTGTCTCTCCACGTGACTCCAAATGCTCCTCTCAAATAACTCATTTCCACTGCTCTCGCTCTTGGCTTCTGTCCTTCCAACAGAGTCCAAGGTTCACTTCCATATGTTAGAGTTGGTATCACAATACTGTCATGTAACAACTTTTTCACTTCCACACTCACCTCCCTGTTTCTTATCACTGCTTTCAACAAACCAGCAACCTTTCTTCCCTGCTGCACCCTTTCAAGCACTTCACCCTCCAGACTTCCATCCTTACTCAACACACTACCCAAGTACTTAAATGCACTCACATTCTCCATATCCTCCCCATCCAATCTCACTGTACATTCACTGGCTTCACTTCTCTCGAAGACCATAACTTTACTCTTCCCTACATTCACCTTTAGATTCCGTTTCTTACACATTCTCCTAAACTCATCTACCAAGCCTTGCAGCTTCCCTTCATCTTCGCTCAACAACAAGTATCATCTGCAAACAACAGTACAGGGAGTTTCCAAACACTGCCCTCTCTCACTAGGGCCGCTCCAAAATCCACTGCCCGACCTTGTATCTCTTTTATAACCCCATCCATGTACAGACTGAACAACCATGGAGACATGATACATCCTTGTTTTAATCCAACCTTCAAATGGAAAGATTCACTCAGTTTGCCATCCACATGCACTGCAGCCTTAGCACCCTCATACATACTCTTCACTGCCTTCAACAACTTCCCATCCACTCCATATATTCTTAATACTTTCCACAATCCTTGTCTATCCACCCTGTCATATGCTTTCTCCAGATCCATGAAGGCTGCATACAACTTCTTTCCCTTCTCTAGAAACTTTTCCACTAAGGATCTAAGAATGAATATCTGGTCTACACAACCTCTTCCCTTCCTAAAACCTCCCTGCTCTTCTCCAACTAATTCCTCTGTTATTTCCCTGACTCTGTCAATAAGTATCCTACCATATACTTTTCCAATTACACTGAGAAGGCAAATGCCCCTATGATTACCACACACTACTTTTTCCCCCTTTTCCTTTGTACAGAGGAATAATTATACCTGACTTCCAATCCTCCGGGACTCTACCCTCCTCCCACGCCAATCTGCACACCTTCCACATCCATTCTATTACTATCTCTCCCCCATGCTTCAGCATTTCACCACACTCTCCATCAATTCCGTGGGCTTTCCCCATTTTAACTTTCTTCATTCCTTCCACCACTTCCCTCCTACTGATTTCCTCTCTTCTCACAACCCTCCTTCTCCCCGCCATTCCCCAGCCACTTATACTTGCATTACTTTCATTCTCTATGTTCAACAGTTCATTAAAGTGTTCTCTCCATCTGTTTACTTTTTCTCCCTTCTCCACTAGTAATCTACCATTTTTATCTTTCACACCCCCAATGATTTCGTTGGCACCCTGTCTAGCTCTCTTTACCTCCTTCCAGAACATTTTCTTACATTCCCTCCACTTTGCACTCAAATTCCTTCCAAATTCCTCATCCACTCTCTTCTTACTAATCTTTTCACCTCTCTCCTCCTCTCTACATATAACTCTCTCGTCCGTTTCCGGCTTCTTCGACACCCCTGTTCCTCATCCACACATTATATGCTTTCTTCTTTTGTGCCACAGCCTCTCTCACCTCTTCAGTCCACCATGCTGTTCCCTGAACCCCCTTTCGTCTTCTCTTCACCCCACACACCACCTCACATGCTGCACAGATTTCTTCTGTGAATATCTTGCACACACCTTCCACGTCCCCCATCTGCTCCAATCTATATTTACCCAATCGCTCCTCCACTTCCCTTTTATATTCAGCCTTTATTCCATCCTCTTGTAACTTTTCTACCCTCCTTGTAAGAAATGCTTTCTCCTGTCCTTCCCTTCTTCTCTTCCTCCATCTTGTTTGGATTCTGATTCTGGCCACCACCAAGTGGTGGTCAGAAAGTCCACTCCCCCAACCTCTATATACTCTTGCATCCATTACACATCTCATCCTTTCATCCAAACACACATAGTCAATCACTGCCTTCCGTTCATTCATTCCACTGTCCACCCTTCTCACGACTCGCCATGTACACCTATGGATCATTTTGTGCCTGAAGAGGGTATTAGATAACACCAACCCCTTCCCGGCACAAATGCCCACTAAAGCACTGCCATTCACATCCATCTCTGCAGGCACACCCCACTCACCAACCACTCCATCCACCTTCTCATTCCCTACCTTTCCATTCATATCTCCAATCAGAAACTCTCTCATTCCTTTCAAACTTTTCCAAGCAGGCTTCCACATTTGTCCAGAACTCATCTCTCACTCTACTTACACGATCTTGCGTTGCCACATACACGCACACAAATGCCCACATTTGTAGTCCAACTTTCACTCTTACCCACACAATCCTTGACCCAACTGATCCATACTCTCTTACATTCTCCTTTCATCTGTTGCTCACAGCAATACACACTCCTTCTTTCGCCCTCTCATTCTCACCTACTTTCGCGCATATACCCCATCCATACTCTCATTCTCTCACACTCTCACCTCTCCATTTAGTTTCAGTTATTACACATATATCCACTTTCGCACTCTCAAGCACCTGTACAATCTCCCTCTCTTTCACCTCATCATTCATACCCCTTACATTCCATGTTGTAATCTTTACCACGTCCTTTATCTGGTCCTTTTTCGTCAACTTTTGGTCAGTCCTGGTCCGACGCTTCTTGTTCGTATTTTTAGTTAGTTGTTTTACGGGGTGGGGCACTAACCCACCATCAACCCTTTTAGTCGCCTCTGTCGACAAGCAGGGATACTGGGGGAGAATTCTTGAAAAACCCCTCGACCTCCAGGGGTCGGATATAATCACTCTCCTTATAATTAGCAGCATATTGATTATTTTTGTGCTATGCAGGCTAGCAGATTACCCAAAGAGAGTAAACAATCCACTGTCTCCATCCTCTGTGTCTTCATACACGTGAAAAATCCATTTGGTAATGAATCATACTAATTCATTACCAATTGAATTTATCTTTACCAAAATGACCCAGATTTGGTAAAGAAAAATGCCAAATGGCAACCCTCGTGTAGCAGCAACATTCTAACACTACCTGCATCATGTCTTGTCATTTAATCATCGTCAAACAGTAGAAAGTTGATTTAACAAGAGACTGGTTCCTCGAGAGGTCACTGGAAATTGATTTTGCACAAAATCGAAGTATTGTTTTAATGGAATGAAATAGCTGGGTACCTGAGACTAACACGGGAGAGTAAAATTGCTTTTATTAACCAATAATTAAGAAAACTGGTATGTGAGTGCAATATTGTTGTATTATATATCAATTGCAGAGGGGTTTTTGAACTCTTCAGCACACCTAGCCTAACCCTACCCAGTGCAATGCATCAGTGCTCAACTCACACCAAACAGTGCACTACCAGCCACCTACTGCCAAGAGTACAGATCTGTTGGTAATTTAGCAAAACATTTCATTGCTGATGATTAATGTATTGACAAATTATAGTTTAAACAGATTCTAACACACTGTAATTTTCGGTAATATTGTGAAAATAAAGGATGAATCACATATTGCAAAAGTGTCTGTCAACACCGTCTTTGCCTGGTGGGCTGAGCTCTTGTGTAGTTACCACAGCAACCCACCACACCTTGCTACACATCATGTCAGTGAGGCAGTCCACCACAATAAACTAGATGTCATACACTGAGCTCTATAATATGGAAAAGCTATCTAGGCAGCAAGCATGTGACTCGGGTAGCCATATTGAAACTCCACACTCGTCACCTCCACAATGGTAATGCAATTGGAGCACTGTTCTTAGTTTGCTGGCTCTGTTTCATTATTGCTTCTGTAAGCTGACCGTGGCACCATAATTTCCGGATTCAACAGCTGATTTCAAAAGGCGAGGGTACAAGGTGAGGTGTATATACATGGCTGCACTACATCAGCACTGCCCTTGGCCCCTGCCAGCGTGCACAGTGAACACAAACTACGAGATTACCCATAAGAAAGCCCCTTATATGACAGAGCTCAGTAATATTGTAGTACACAAGCTTTTCATACCGTTATTAAACACACAAACGTTTGCTGTTCATGAATGCTGAGCAATACTGTACTATGATATGAATTTGACCCCAAATAACTGATAAAGTGGTAAGCTCGGCTTTTAACAAGCATAAAAAGATAATTTAAAAATTATGGAGGTCAGTGAGACTATTGCATGGAGAAAGGAAAAATATGATTTTTAGGGTGGCAAATCAGGTGATAAGGGATAATTGGGACATTGTAGGTGAGCAGTGTGTGAAGAATGATGATGGAAGGGTGGTGGTGAGCAGTGAGGATATTAAAGATGCATGGAGAGAGAATTATAGCCGATTGTTGAATGAGGAGTTTGATTGGGATAGAGAAGGTCTGGAGCCGGCTGATCCAGTGTTTGGCCCTTGGCCTTTGATTGACGCTGCTACTGTGAGTGAGGCAATAGGCAGGATGTGGGTGGGAAAGACGGCAGGTGTGTCTGGGTTGACTGCTGAAATGTTGAAGGCCTCAGGAGATACTAGGGTGAGTTTAGTCACTGACCTGATAAATAGGATTATATATGAGTGTGTTGTTCCAGATGATTGGCTGAAGAGTGTAATTGTAAATGTGTACAAGGGAAAGGGTGATGCCCTGGAAAGGGGAAATTACAGAGGTATAAAGCTCTTACATCAGATAATGAAAGTAATGGAGAGAGTTCTAGAAGGTATGATTAGAGAAAGAGTGAATATCGATGAGATGCAGTTTGGGTTTATGCCAGGCAGGGGGACCACTGATGCCATATTCATTGTTCGACAGCTTCAGGAAAAATATATTGGAAAGAAAGAGGGAATTGTATTTTGTTTTTGTTGATTTGGAAAAGGCCTTTGACAGAGTCCCTAGAGAGGTGGTGAAGTGGGCAATGAGAAAGCTAGGGTTGGAAGAGTGGCTGGTTAGGGTGGTTATGGCCATGTACATGGGTGCTCGCACCCAGGTAAGAGTGAATGGAGCTTTGAGTGATGAGTTTTCCGTGAATGTTGGTGTGCATCAGGGGTCAGTTTTGAGTCCCTTGTTGTTTATCATGGTGCTTGAAGCCCTCTCACGTGACTTCAGAGATCGACTCCCATTGGAGATGTTGTGTGCTGATGATTTCGTGTTGATTGCGGAGAATGAAAAGGAGGCGGAGGAAAGATTTAAGAAGTGGAGAGATGGTATGGGGCACAAGGGCTTGAGGGTGAATGCAGATAAAACAAAAGTGATGATATCTAGGGATGGTGGCGGTACAATCAGAAAAGAGGGAGAGTAGCCATGTGCAGTTTGCCACAAGGGTGTGGGAAGCAATTCCATCTTGTGTAGTGTTTGTGATAAGTGGGTGCACAAGAGATGTAGTGGTATTAGAGGTAGACTGCGAGATGATGCTGATTTCATGTGTGCGGCGTGTCGGGGAGAGCAGGTGGAGATTGTTAGGCGTGAGAGGGTTGAACTTGCAGGTGAGTCTCTTGAGTGTGTGGAGGAGTTTCGTTATTTGGGAGACATGTTATGTACCGGAGGTGGGGCTGGAGTTAGCTCGGTTGCTAGGGTGAGAAGTGGTTGGAAGAAGTTCAGGGAGCTGTTGCCTCTCCTGACATTGAGAGGACTCTCCTTACGTGCTAAGGGGTCTTTGTATGCAGCTTGTGTTAGGAGTGTGATGCTGTTTGGTAGTGAGACCTGGGCAGTAAAGGAAGAGGATATTCGCAGGTTTAAACGTACAGAAATGACAATGATTAGGTGGATGTGCAGTGCGTCCCTGCGTGCAAGGCCTGGGGGGGCTGGGTTTACGATGGAAGAGTTGAGAGGTAGGATGGGACTGGAGTGTATTGGTGTTGTGATGAGAAGATGTAGGCTGAGGTGGATTGGACATGTGGAGAGGATGGGGGATGATAATTGGGTACAGAGGGTGAGAGGTGTTAATATTGGGGGAGGGGTTGGGAGGGGTAGACCGAGAAAGACATGGGATGAGGTCATTAAGTGTGACTTAAGGGTTAAGGGACTGAACAGGGAGGCTGCCAGGGATTGAGCAGCATGGAGAGCCGCCATTAGGTGACCAAGGCCGACGCATGCAAGCATGTTGGAGCCTTCAAAAACGAAAACGAACGAAAACGAGTGGTTGCTCACTAGCGTGTACCACTTTAAGGTATGTGGTGAGTTACCTGAGTAGTGCTTTAGCGAGTAAGGTAGGTTTTTTTTTTTTTTTTAAGGCAAGGAAGAAGAAACCAAAGGCCATGGGCCCACATACTGTTCCCTCCAAGAAAAAGCAAAAACGATACAAAAGAGAGCCAAATTCAAGATCCATTCATTTCGAGATGCCTGGACACACTGCGTTTGAAAGACTGGAGATCATAGGAAATAGGGAATACAGACAGAGGAAGACAGTTCCAGAGTTGACCAGTTGCATAAATGAAGGACTGGGAGTAACAGTTAATTCTTGAAATAGAGAGCTGGACAGAAAAGGGATGAGAGTTTGTTGCTAGACGGGTACTATGTGCCTGTTGTAGAGGTGGAGGGATGCAAGCAGACAGTTCAGAGGAACAGTGACTGTTGAAGTAGCGATAGAAGAGAGATAAAAATGCAACAGTGCGGCGAAGAGACAAAGGTTGAAGGGAATCAGTAAGAGGAGGAGAGTTAATGAGACGAAAAGCCTTTGACTCCACCCTATTGAGAAGAGCTGCATGTGAGGAGCCTCCCCACACATGAGAGTTGTACTCCATACATGGGCGAATAAAACCTGTGTACAATGTCAACAACTGTGCAGGGGTAAAGAAAGTATGGAATCGGCTTAGCACACCTAATCTCTTGGAAGCAGATTTCACAAGAGATGTAATATGGTCTTTCCAAGACAAATCCCGAGAGAATGAAACCCCAAGCATGTTCAAGGATGATGCAGGACTGAGCTGGACATTATTAAACATCAGTGGGTAATCCTGAGGAAGACCTTGCCGGGCTGACAAATGTAAGAACTGAGTTTTTGATGCATTAAAAATAACAGATTATTTTTTCCCCAGTCAGAGATACGAGCCAAGTCAGACATTAGGTGTACCATAGCCTCATCCCTCTTTTGTTGAAGTAACTGCTGAGATGGACTTTGTGAAAACCGAATGGAAAGGTGAAGGGTGGAATCATCAGCATATGAGTGGATAGGGTTACATGTACAGCTTAGAAGGTCATTGATGAATAAAAGAAAGAGAGTTGGTCATAGGACAGAGCCCTGAGGAACACCACTGTTGACAGGTCTAGGAGAAGAATGATGGCTGTCAACAACAGCGGCTATAGAATGACCAGAAAGGAAGCTAGAGATGAAGGCACAGATGGAAGGATAGAAACCGTAGGAGGGCAGTTTGGAAATTAAAGATTTATGCCAGACTCGATCGAAAGCCTTTGAGATGTCAAGTGCAATGGCAAAGCTTTTGCCAAAGACCCGAAAGGAGGATGACCAGGAATCTGAAAGGTAGGTGAGAAGATCGCCAGTGGAGCATCCCTGACGGAACCCATACTGACAATCAGAAAGAAGGTTGTGACAGGAAAGATGCTTTAAAATTTTCCTGTTAAGAACTGACTCAAACACTTTTGAGACACAGCATGTTAAAGCAACTGGACGATAGTTAGAGGGTTGGGAATGGTCAACCTTCTTTGGGACTGGCTGAATGAGAGCAAACTTCCAGCAAGAAGGAAAGGTACAGGTTGACAGACAAAGGTGAAAGAGTTTACCTAGGCAGGGTGAAAGCACAGAAGCACAGTTTTTGAGGACAACAGGAGGGACTCCATAAGGCCCATATGCCTTGTTAGTATTGAGGCCAGTGATGGCAGAAAATACATCAACTGAAGAAATTTTAATGTCGGTCATGAGGAAGTCAGAGGGGGGAAGTGATGGAGGAATAGCACCGGAATCATCTAAGGTGGAATTGGAGGAGAAAGTCTGAGCGAAGAGATCTGCTTTATCAGTAGAAGATATAACTACAGAGCCATCAGAGTAGAAAAGAGGAGGGAAGGATGATGAGGTAAAGTTGTTAGAAAGGTTTTTGGCAAGGTGCCAAAAGGAGCGAGAAGAATTTGAGTTGGAGAGTTGGGAACATTTAGCATGGATGAAATTACTTTTAGCTGAGCGAAGAACAGATTTAGCACGATTCCAGGTAGAAATATAAAAAAAGGTGTGATTCAGGGGAGGGTTGGCTCTGGTACCTTTTATAGGCCCTCTCCTTGTTGAAGACAGCATTAGAACAAGCGTGATTAAACCAAGGCTTTCTTGTATTAGTCAGAGGATATGAGAAAGGAATGTATGCTTCCATGCCAGAGAGAATAACCTCCGTAATGCGCAAGGCACACTCAGATGGCTCCTGGCCATGGAAGCAATAATCATTCCAAGGAAAATCAAAGAAGTACTGCCTGAGGGCCTCCCAATTTGCAGCTCCAAAGTGCCACAGGCGATATTTATTTGGAGGGTCCACTGGCCGTACCGGAGCGATACGACAGGTTAAGGTAATAAGGTTATGATCGGAGGAGCCCAACGGAGAAAAAAGATTAACAGTGTAAGCAGAAGGATTAATTGTTGGGAAAAGGTCAAGTATGTTGGAACTCTCTCCAAGGCAGTCAGGGATACAGGTAGGGTGCTGTACAAGCTGCTCTAGGTAATTAAGGATAGAAAAGATGTAGGCTTATTCACCAGGTGGATCAGTGAAAGGAGAGGAGAGCCAAAGGTGGTGGTGAACATTGAAATCTCCTAGAATGGAGATTTCAGAGAAAGGAGAAATGGATAGAATGTGTTCCATCGTAGAAGTAAGATAGTCAAAAAATTTTTGATAGTCAGGGAAGGTTTGAAGCCAGGTGATCCAGTGTTTGGGCCTTGGCCTTTGATTGACGCTGCTACTGTGAGTCACGCAATAGGCAGGATGCGGGTGGGGAAGGCGGCAGGTGTGTCTGGGTTGACTGCCGAAATGTTGAAGGCCTCAGGAGATATTGGGGTGAGTTTAGTCACTGACCTGATAAATAGGATTATATATGAGTGTGTTGTCCCAGATGATTGGCTGAAGAGTGTAATTGTAAATGTGTACAAAGGGAAGGGTGATGCCCTGGAAAGGGGAAATTACAGAGGTATAAAGCTCTTAGATCAGATAATGAAAGTAATGGAGAGAGTTCTAGAAGGTATGATTAGAGAAAGAGTGAATATCAATGAGATGCAGTTTGGGTTTATGCCAGGCAGGGGGACCACTGATGCCATATTCATTGTTCGACAGCTTCAGGAAAAATATATTGGCAAGAAAAGGGAATTGTATTTTGTTTTTGTTGATTTGGAAAAGGCCTTTGACAGAGTCCCTAGAGAGGTGGTGAAGTGGGCAATGAGAAAGCTAGGGTTGGAAGAGTGGCTGGTTAGGGTGGTTATGGCCATGTACGTGGGTGCTCACACTCAGGTAAGGGTGAATGGAGCTTTGAGTGATGAGTTTCCCGTGAATGTTGGTGTGCATCAGGGGTCAGTTTTGAGTCCCTTGTTGTTTATCATGGTGCTTGAAGCCCTCTCACGTGACTTCAGAGATGGACTCCCATGGGAGATGTTGTATGCTGATGATTTGGTGTTGATTGCTGAGAATGAAGGGGAGGCTGAGGAAAGATTTAAGAAGTGGAGAGATGGTATGGGGCACAAGGGCTTAAGGGTAAATGCAGATAAAACAAAAGTGATGATATCTAGGGTTGGTGGCGGTACAATCAGAGGAGAGGGAGAGTGGCCATGTGCAGTTTGCCACA
>JAGKTI010003621.1:38264-56148 GCA_018397915.1 Birgus latro
CAGTGGGGGTGTGAAAGATAAAAATGGTAGATTACTAGTGGAGAAGGGAGAAAAAGTAAACAGATGGAGAGAACACTTTAATGAACTGTTGAACATAGAGAATGAAAGTAATGCAAGTATAAGTGGCTGGGGAATGGCAGGGAGAAGGAGGGTTGTGAGAAGAGAGGAAGAAATCACCAGGATGGAAGTGGTGGAAGCAATGAAGAAAGTTAAAATGGGGAAAGCCCCAGGAATTGATGGAGTGTGTGGTGAAATGCTGAAGCATGGGGGAGAGATAGTAATAGAATGGATGTGGAAGGTGTGCAGATTGGCTTGGGAGGAGGGTAGAGTCCCGGAGGATTGGAAGTCAGGTATAATTATTCCTCTGTACAAAGGAAAAGGGGAAAAAGCAGTGTGTGGTAATCATAGGGGCATTTGCCTTCTCAGTGTAATAGGAAAAATATATGGTAGGATACTTATTGACAGAGTTAGGGAAATTACTGAGGAATTAGTTGGAGAAGAACAAGGAGGTTTTAGGAAGGGAAGAGGTTGTGTAGACCAGATATTCATTCTTAGATCCTTAGTGGAAAAGTTTCTAGAGAAGGGCAAGAAGTTGTATGCAGCCTTCATGGATCTGGAGAAAGCATATGACAGGGTGGATAGACAAGGTTTGTGGAAGGTATTAAGAATATATGGAGTGGATGGGAAGTTGTTGAAGGCAGTGAAGAGTATGTATGAGGGTGCTAAGGCTGCAGTGCGTGTGGATGGCAAACTGAGTGAATCTTTCCATTTGAAGGTTGGATTGAAACAAGGATGTGTCATGTCTCCATGGTTGTTCAATCTGTATATGGATGGGGTTATAAAAGAGATACAAGGTCAGAAGGTGGATGTTGGAGTGGCCCTAGTGAGAGAGGGCAGTGTGTGGAAACTCCCTGTACTGTTGTTTGCAGATGATACTGTGTTGTTGAGTGAAGACGAAGGGGAGCTGCAAGGCTTGGTAGATGAGTTTGGGAGAGTGTGTAAGAAACGGAATCTAAAGGTGAATGTGGGGAAGAGTAAAGTGATGGTCTTCGAGAGAAGTGAAGCCAGTGAGTGTACAGTGAGATTGGATGGGAAGGATATGGAGAATGTGAGTGAATTTAAGTACCTGGGCAGTGTGATGAGTAAGGATGGTAGTCTGGAGGGTGAAGTGCTCGAAAGGGTACAGCAGGGAAGGAAGGTTGCTGGTTCGTTGAAAGCAGTGATAAGAAACAGGGAGGTGAGCATGGAAGTGAAAAAGTTGTTACATGACAGTATTGTGATATCAACTCTGACATATGGAAGTGAAGCTTGGACCCTGTTGGAAGGACAGAAGTCAAGAGTGAGAGCAGTGGAAATGAGTTATTTGAGAGGAGCATGTGGAGTCACATGGAGAGACAGACTAACAAATGAGGAAGTGAAGGAGCATTGTGGTGTGGTTCAGGACGTGATTGGAAGCGTTAGGAGAAACACATTAAGGTGGTTTGGGCATGTGGAGAGGATGGAGAGTGAAAGATTGACGAGGAGAGTGTATGTGAGTGAGGTGGAGGGGGCGAGAGGGAGGGGGAGGCCAAGGATGAGATGGAGGGATGGAGTGGAGAGGTATATGAGAGAGGGGGGTGTGAGTTGGGAGCGTGGTAGTGAAATGGCAGGGGACAGAGTGACATGGAGGCGATTTGTTTGTGGCCACCCCGTTCGGGATTGAGGCGTCTGGCAATAGATAGATAGTCATCACTTCACTGCACTGTACATAACAGTAAATTCCATCATCACACAATTGATGAAGAAGGTGAAGAGCAGTATCAAGCACTGTAAGAGGTAGGGCATCACCACAAAATCAATCAATATTGCCGCCATTGTCGGAGGTGTTCATGAGTCAGTAACAGAGTGGGTAATGGCGAACGACAGACAGACGCCACAAGTGTAAATATACGCGATCGGTGCGGGCGGGAAATTCAAACTGACGCGGTCCCAAAAAATCGAAAATTAATTGATTTTTTTCGGATTTTTTTTTGCATTTTGGGGGTTGGGCAGCCCAGAGTATCCGGTTAGTGAGTATGTCCGGGTATTGGACGTCCGGATATTTGAGGGATTACTGTATTACCAAATACAGTATATCTGTGTAGTCTATCGCTCCCCCAATGCCTGTTCAGAACCCAGTGTATATGACTCAACATCCACACAGTTGAGTAACCTCAACCTTGCCCTTAGTACCAAAATTACCATTTTGGGTGATTTTAACGTACATAATGTTGAATGGTTATTGCATTCTGCCAGGACTGACGATGCTGGTCTAGAGTCCGAGCTGTTTGCAGAATCATTTAATCTCACGCAGCTGGTAAAGCAACCAACCAGAATACCAGATAATCCTGACCATAATGCCCATCTCTTGGATCTATTCCTGACAAATAATCCAGATCAATACAGGATAGAGGTACTGTCACCACTTGGATCCTCTGACCACAATCTCATCAAAGCCTCATTAGTTAGCCCCCCCCAAACCTCCTCGTTCAGAACCTGTCAGGGTGACCCGATGGCAGTTTGATAAGGCGGACTGGGATGGATTTAGAAATTATCTTGCTGACATTCCATGGCAGCCTTTCTTCTCTAGTGATGCCAATTCTACCCAGTCCCACATTAGTGATTAAGTACTATCAGGTATGGATTTATTCATACCAAGTAACAGTTCACCAGAAGATGAAACTCTCCAAATTGGTTTGACAACAACTGCGCCAGAGCAACAGCATAAAAGTCATTAGAATATAACACTTACTTAAAATAACAAACATCAAAATCACCCTGTCAATTTAAAATTGTTAGAAATCATGCAAAAGCTGTAATAAATCTTGCTAAACCAAACTTTCTTCATAATCATCAAAACTATGACAATAGAATATTCTGGTCAACTCTTAATTCTTTCAATAATAACTTTAACAATTCATCATCCATTCCCCCACTAAAATCTTCAGATGGTAGAATTACAAATGACCCACATAGGAAAGCAGATATCTTTGCCAGTACATTTGCCAGAAATCCTATCTTAGAGGAAGTTAGTCAGAACATCCCAGGACTAGAACTTAACTCTCCCAAAACTGTTCCACTTAACCCGCCCAGTCCTGACAGTTTTTTTACCCAGCCTACCCCCAGATCCCGACCGATTTTCAACTTTTTTTTGGGGGGGGGTAGGGGCTCAAACCTCTGCTTTTGGTGAGAAACATCGAAAATTCATAGAGAAATCGCCCTCCTGAGGTTAAAAATGTTGATACAGGTGTCATTTAGCCTTACATTTTCCTTCTTTGTCAGGGTACCTGGCTAAAGAAAACGAACTATGGAAGGGTTAACTAATTCAAGCCACTTTAAATTAATTATGTATTTATTTATTTATTTGGTACGAATTTATGTGTAGTACAAGTCTATATTGGTTTTCACACAATAATATAGGCAATAAAAGCATTGTTCACTCACCCCAAGCCCCAGTATATGGCACCTTCCTTTACGACATTACCACCTCATCACTTCTGTTTGTTTCTCCCTCTAGCTTCTTTGTTTCTTCGTCCTCCACCTCAGGAATCACTTTCACTGTGAATTTCGTCATTGAAGAGAACGTGGGGCAACATACATTTACTGGCCAGGTTACTGCTAACAGGTGAATTGCCCAGTGTGGGAGGGGGGGGTTAGGTGGGGCTAGACAGTATCCTCGCTTGACAGCAGGTATAGGAAGGTCTCCCATATATGCCTACCAAAAATCACCCATGAATGTTGAAAAATGTGCACACAATGGGCTTGAAATTGAGTGACGTACGATGCACGTCGGTGGGTCTGTCCGCAGAAAAAAGTAGCGACGTGCATTGTACGTCGGTGGGACTCGGCTAGTTAAAATACAGACATGATACGTAAATCCCATCCTAGACAATTTACCTACCAACAAAGCTCCAGGCCTAGATGGAATTCTTCCAATTGTTTTGAAAAAATGTTCCACAGAAGTTGCCCCTGTTCTTGCTAAAATTATTCAGAATATGCATACATAATTCTTCATACCCTAATTCATGGAAAGAAGCCAATAGCCACCCAATTCCAAAGAAAGGAAGTTCCTCTGACCCCTCTGATTACAGACCAATAGCTGTCACATCTTCTCTTGGTAAAGTATTTGAGATTTTAATCAATAAGTACATAGCTAAACACCTTGAATCCAACAACTTAATTAGTGATAGACAATATGGTTTTCGCCACGAAAGATCCACCATTGACATACTCAATCTCCTGACTAATACCATCCATCAGTCACTCGACCTACATGGCAAAATTCACGCAGTAGCTCTTGATATTTCTAAGGTTTTCGACAAAGTGTGGCATCGTTCCTTGCTGTCCAAACTCCCTTGCTATGGACTAATGTCTTTTGTTCCTCTGCTTGCCTCATATCTCAGCAACAGAAAAATAAGAGTGAAAACAGATGATGTACGGTATATTCCAATTTCCACTCAGTTAATGCCGGCATGCCACAGGGATCAGTTTTGGCCCCAACCCTGTTCCTGGTTCATATTAATGATCTCTTATCTGCCACCCACAATCCCAGACATTCATATGCAGATGACTCAACACGTCATAGTTCATTCACACTCAGACACCCATTTACATAGTCTGATATTTCCAATTCTCAACTCAGCACAGCCATCTCCATAAATTAAGACTTATCTATGATCACTGAATGGGGACAAAACAACCTTGTCTCATTTAATGCTAGTAAAACCAAATATATACAATTTACTAATTGACAGATATTGCCAGATTCATATATTACCTTCAATGCTACTAATATTCCCATCTCCAAAAGTATTGAAATTCTCGGCATCTCACTTAATGCCCTCAGTTGGACCTCTCATGTCAGATCGCTTGCTAAAACCGCCTCAAAGAAACTTGGATTATTATATTGAGTCCGTAACTTCTTCACTGGTGAGCAGTTAGCTATAATTTACAGGAGTCATGTGTGCTCTCAGCTTGAATATTGCTCACCCTTGTGGAATGGATGTGGAGAAGTTGCATTAAAACAACTAGACAAAATTCAGAATAAATCTGTTGAAATTGTTAATAACCCTGCGACTACAAATAATTTACCTCCCCTACGAGTAAGAAGGAATGTTGCCTCCCTTGCATTATTTTACAGATATTTTTATGGCAAATGCTCAGACGAAGTTGTGTCCATTATACCACCTCTCCATGCCTTCCCTCGTGCTACACAGGCAACTGGCAGCACTCATGACTGGAATGTCACACAGCCATATTGTAGAACTTCCGCCTATCAGAATTCTTTTATTCCCCGAACTTCATCTCTCTGAAACTCACTTCTCCAGAGTTGTTTCCCACCAAACTTCAACCTACAGCTGTTTAAGTCCAACTGTTACAGATATTTCATGAATGGAGGACACCAGTGATCTGGTGTATGGATTTTTTTTTTTAATTCATTTGTTTTTCCTTCCTCTGTTCTATTATTTAAAAAAAAAAAAAAAATCTGATCACAATATATCTTTTTTTTTTTTTTTTTTATGCAAGGAAAAAGGAACCAAAGGCCACAGGCTGATATCTGCTGAATCTTTGATCAATTTTGGGTTGTTTTTGATTACTTCTTTCACTTCCTTTCTAATGCTTTTTTTTCTTCGACTCCTGTTTCTAAGTATTCCCTTATTTTTACCATTTCAACATATGTAGTTTCCACATCATCATTGTAACACTGCATCACTTGGTTCACCTGGGTAATCCTCTCTTCAGTATCACTGCTTTGGTCTATCGGACTGCTTGCTTGCTTAATTGTTTCTGTATTGTGTGTGTGTGTGTGTGTATGTATGTGTGTGTATTTACCTATTTGTGATGTACAGGAAATGAGCTACACTCGTGGGGTCCCGTCTCTGTTTCTCAATAAGTCAAATTTTGCCTTAAACTCATTTAAGTTTTTAGACTGGCCGATCTCTTTGTCCAGGCTATTCCACAGGTCTCTGCATCTATGAGGAGAGCCATATTTCTTAATGTCCTTCAAGCAGCTGGCTTCTTTAGTTTCATTCCATGTCCTCTTGTTACCCTCTCATCCCACACAAACAGATTTTCTCTGTCAATTTTATCTACTCCCATCATGGTCCTGAACACTTCAATCATGTCGCCCCTCTCTCTCCTTTCCTCTAAGGAAGGCAAATCCAGTCTCTCTCTGTATGACAAATCTGCCAGACTGGGGACCATCTTGGTTGCTGTTCTTTGTGTGTGTGTGTCTGTGTGTGGCTGGCCAGACGGCTGCAGGTGTGGGGGCCCGGCTGAAGGCAAAAGGACCAGCTGGCTGTGCTGTCGAGGTCAGGACTCTCAGGAGTGGACTGGGCAAGAGAAGGATGCCTCGTTTGTTTTATGTGCTTGTCAGCCAAGCCAAGCCTTGGTGCTTTGTGTGTAAGTGGGAGCGAAGGTGATTGGCTTAGGCACGACTCACACTCGTAGCACTGTCTGGTCTTCTTGTGACTGGCTGCTGCACTCGATTCCCATAGCATCACCTTGTGGTTTTCAGCAGGGTGCCAGGGTCACAATGGCTTGCCTGCTGCAGTGCTGTGTGCAAAGTGTGGGGGAAGTGTGGTGATCATGTGTGGGAGTCATGTGGTGCACAATATATGTGCATTACAGTGCTCCCTCCCCTCCCTTTTTTTTCTAATAAAATTACAATGGAGAGTAGAGTGAGAGAAGAGTTCTGGACAAATGTGGAAGCCTGCTTGGAAAAGTTTGAAAGGAATGAGAGAGTGTTTCTGATTGGAGATATGAATGGAAAAGTAGGGAATGAGAAGGTGGATGGAATGGTTGGTGAGTGGAGTGTGCCTGCAGAGGTGGATGAGAATGGCAGTGCTTTAGTGGACATTTGTGCCAGGAAGGGGTTGGTGCTATCTAATACCCTCTTCAGGCACAAAATGATCCATACATATACATGGCGAGTGGTGAGAAGGGTGGACAGTGGAATGAATGAACGGAAGGCAATGATTGACTATGTATGTGTGGATGAAAGGATGAGATGATGTGTAATGGATGCAAGAGTATATAGAGGTTGGGGGAGTGGACTTTCTGACCACCACTTGGTGGTGGCCAGAATCAGAATCCAAACAAGATGGAGGAAGAGAAGAAGGGAAGGACAGGAGGAAGCATTTTGCATTTCTTACAAGGAGGGTAGAAAAGTTACAAGAGGATGGAATAAAGGCTGAATATAAAAGGGAAGTGGAGGAGCGATTGGGTAAATATAGATTGGAGCAGATGGGGGACGTGGAAGGTGTGTGCAAGATATTCACAGAAGAAATCTGTGCAGCATGTGAGGTGGTGTGTGGGACGAAGGGGAGCTGCAAGGCTTGGTAGATGAGTTTGGGAGAGTGTGTAAGAAATGGAATCTAAAGATGAATGTAGGGAAGAGTAAAGTGATGGTCTTCGAGAGAAGTGAAGCCAGTGAATGTACAGTGAGATTGGATGGGAAGGATATGGAGAATGTGAGTGCATTTAAGTACTTGGGTACTGTGATGAGTAAGGATGGAAGTCTGGAGGGTGAAGTGCTTGAAAGGGTGCAGCAGGGAAGGAAGGTTGCTGGTTTGTTGAAAGCAGTGATAAGAAACAGGGAGGTGAGCATGGAAGTGAAAAAGTTGTTACATGACAGTATTGTGATACCAACTCTAACATATGGAAGTGAAGCTTGGACCCTGTTGGAAGGACAGAAGTCAAGAGTGAGAGAGGTGGAAATGAGTTATTGGAGAGGAGCATGTGGAGTCACATGGAGAGACAGACTAACAAATGAGGAAGTGAAGGAGCGTTCTGGTGTGGTTGTGGACGTGATAGGAAGCGTTTGGAGAAACACGTTACGGTGGTTTGGGGATGTGGAGAGGATGGAGAGTGAAAGACTGACAAGGAGAGTGTACGTGAGTGAGGTGGAGGGGGCGAGAGGAGGGGGAGGCCGAGGATAAGATGGAGGGATGGAGCGGAGAGGTACATGAGAGAGGGGGTTGTGAATTGGTGAGCAGGGTAGTGAAATGGTGGGAGACAGAGCAACATGGAGGCAATCTGTGTGTGGCCACCCCGTGCGGGATTGAGGCGTCTCGCAATAGATAGATAGATAGACAATGGAGAGACAGACTGACAAATCAGGAAGTGAAGGAGCACTGTGGTGTGGATGTGGATGTGATAGAAAGCATCAGGAAAAATACACCGAGGTGGTTTGGCCATGTGGAGAAGATGGAGAGAGAGAGACTTACAAGCAGAGTGTATGTGAGTAAGGTGGAGGGGGTAGAGGGATGGGGAGGCCGAGGATGGGATGAAGGGATGGAGTGGAGAAGTATATGAGAAGGGGAGGTGTGAGCTGGGAGCATGGCAGTGAAGTGGCATTTGACAGGGCGACATGGAGGCGATTTGTTTGTGTCCACCCCTTACAGGGTGTCTGGCAATAGACAGATAGATAGATACACATACAATGAGTAATGTTATATATACCCACACAGAGCTCAAGTCTGGATATTGCATTTCAAGACAAAAGAGGTACAGTATACAGTATATCCATTTATTACATCTTCACACTCTGTAATGTACTGCTGTAGGAGATCAGGGCACATGACCTGATGGCCTGATCATGTGAATGTATCAGTGCATGCAGCATGTAGTGTTGTTAGGTCATGTGGCTGAGACAGTTCCCAAGGTGGTAACTGTGGGGGGTTCAGGCATGGTAGACAGGAGGGTGGAGGTGGTGGTGGTGTGTGGGAGAGTGTGAGGTGTGGTGTCTGGCATAGAGTTGGGGTGAGGTGTTAAGGAATGGAGGTGCAGTGCATGTTGAAATGCTGGTGGTTTTTGTGTGAGAGGGCCAGTGTGGTGCTTGGTGCAGGGTGTGAGGGATGTGAAGGGGTGAGGTGGGAGGGTACATAGGTACAGTGAGTGCTAGGATGTCCAACCGCTGGAAATGCAGGGATGTGGTGTGCTGTAGCAGTTGATGTAGCTCCTCGTCATCCTGTTGAGCGGTCGCCAGAGCAGAGTGGCTGACTGGGAATACCGTGGGCGGTTGCTGCTGGTGCCAGGTTCTGGGGGTGGCTGCTGTTGGGGCTGGGGCATGGGTTGGGGATGGCTGCTGTTGGGGCTGGGGCATGGGTCGGGGGTGGCTGCTGTTAGGGCTAGGGGCTTGGGACAGCCGCTGCCAGGCCAAGGCGTGGCCTTGGGCAGCCACTACTGGGGCCACAGCCGGAGCTGAGGATGGCCACAGCTGGAGCTGAGGATGGCCACAGCTGGGGCTGAGAATGGCCACAGCTGAGGCCTGGGACAGCTGCTGCTAGAGGCAGGGACAGGAGCTTGGGATAGCCACTGCCGGGACCGGAGGTGGTGGTTAGGGCCTGGGGCAGCTGCTACGAGGGCAGGTTGCTGCTGGGGCCGTGGCTGGGGCCAGGAGTGGCTGCAGCTGGGGCCTAGGACAGCCTCCACTAGGGCTGGGACCGGGGCCTGGGGTGGCCGCTACTGGGGCCGTGGCTGGGGCCTGTGGCAGCTGCTACTGGAACTGCAGCTGGGGCTGTTGCTGGGGCCTGTGGCAGCCGCTACTGGAACTGCAGCTGGGGCTGTTGCTGGGGCCTGGGACAACCGCTGCTAGGGCCGGGGCTGGGAGCTTGAGATAGTCACTTCTGAGGCTGGGGCTGGGGGCGGCTGCTGTTGGGACCACGGCTGGGGGCCAAGGGTGGCTACAGTTTTGGCCATTGCTGAGGCAACTGCTGCCAGGGGCAGGGCCGGGAGCCTGGGATAACTGCTGCTGGAGACAGGGGTGGTGGCTGGGGCCTAGGGTGGCTGCTACTGGGGCAGGATGCAACCAGGGGTGGCAGATGAGGCCTGGGAGGGCTGCTACTGGGGCAGGTTCCCGCCAGCGCCATTTCCTGCTAAGATGCTTCCCGGCCAAGGCCCTTATGATAGATGCACAATGTAGACTCACTTGCAGAGAGGTTTGCACCAGGCGGTTGGGTGTTGGTTGGACTGGGAAATGTTTTAAGCGACGCACTGGGGGTCGTGGTGGGGAACACACGAGAGAGAACAGTGTGTGACATAATCGAGGAGACAATGGGGTTGGTATCACTACTGGCACTGGTAGGGTTAGTTGTTGTGAGGCGGAATTCAGGCAGCATGAGATGTAGAAGGCGATGACAAAAGTCGTCGTCAGACAGTATAGCATCTGCCGCTGACAGAGTAGCTTGAATTTGTGCACAGAGGGCTGAGGGTCACTGGTCCAGTGGTTGCTTCGATGTGTGTGAACCACATATTATTGTCATATGTGAATGTGGGAAGTCTATGCCGGATACGGGATTCCACTGTGAGCGCACTCTGGGGGTCACCAATGTAGCAAATTTTAAAAAGCAGTGGTTGCTAGCTAGTGTATAACGCTTTGAGGTATGTGGTGAGTTACCTGTGTAGTGCTTAAGTGAGTGAGGTAGTTTGCTACTTTATGTGATCACTACACACAGTGGAGAAGGATGATAAACTCAGTTTGGGAGAGTGAGGAGCATATTAACAAGAAGTTTTAACACTGTATCAAACACATTCACAATTGGTTCACAGGGGAGAATTACATAGTGTTTGAGCTGGAACAAGGGCCGTGACTACAATTATTGTGAGAGGGAAGGATACATAAACTCAGTAGTTTGTGAGCTAGGTAGTTACAAGTGCTTTAGTGTATCTGTGGTGTGTGTGTGTGTGTGTGGGGGGGGGGAAGCCAGGCACCTGCGGGCGTGGGGGCCCGGCTGCAGGCGAAAGGACCAGCTAGCTGTGCCATCATGGTCAAGACTCTCAGGAGTGGACTGGGTAGGAGAAGGATGCCTCCTGTGCTTTATGTGCCTGTCAGCCAAGCCAAGCCTTAGTGCCTTGTGACTAGGTGAGAAAGAAGGTGATTGGCTTAGGCATGACACACTCGTTGCATCGTTTGGTTGTCCTGTGATTGGCTGTGGCATTCTCAATCCTCATAGCATCACCTTGTGGTATTCAGCAGGGAACAAAGGTTACCTGGCCCTGCCTGCCATGATCCCATGTGCAAAATGTGGAGGCAGTGTGGTGATCATGTGTGGATGCTATGTGGTGCACAGCATATGTGTGCTACACTATCTCATCGATATATATATATATATATATAGATGCTGAAGCGGTTGATGCAAGCGGCTGTCATATTGGTACTCACAGTAGAATTGTGCTGCAGTGTGTCTGGAAAACAGTTTTATGCATTTTGGGGATCAGATAATTCAGCACAATGCCATCATGTGCAGTGATCAACTGCACAGACAGAAAGTATGAGGGCTGTGAGAGGACCTTTCTTCAGTGAGTAGGCATGATGAAAAGTATTTAGCTTGCTGAATATGACGACCTGTGAAAAGTGGGGGGCTATCGAATGACGTTACAATGGCTAAGATAAATGGTACAGAAACTGAATTCAATTTTCAACTTTTCTAAAATGATCATGTTAACTCTTTGATACATTTTCCCCCTATAACCCCTCTTAAAAGCATCACCCAGGGTTTTCACTTGGTGTGCCATGTTTTCTAAAGGGTTGCTATCGAAGTGCCAATATTCTGAGAACACAGAAAAATTACTTCTTGGTTCTTCAACGCTTAATTCACATGTATACATGTGCGTGTATGGATTAGATAGGTGTACAATGGCAGCTTCTGTCGCTGTGCGGTGGCTTCATTGCTCGCACCAAGCCATGCACATCAAGTCCACTCCATCTATAGAGCTCAGTGGTCTATCTGGAGCTATCTGCTGTGTAGTTGGTTCCTCCACACAACCACATCACCTAAATAATATAAACATGTCCATTGTAGCACATTCCATCACAGATCCTTTTTTTCTACCTCACAATAGCTAATTTACACAAAAGATGGGCCTGAAAATAGTGGAATGTATAATGATGTTTAGGCTATTTTCAAAGTTTACAAGAGATTTATTCACATACCATAATTTATAATGTTTCTTGTCAAGCCCTTACCTGTACATTACGCAGTACAACACTACAAGCTTCATTCAGTTATTTTAATATCCTTTCATCTTTTGTCATTACGTAGGCACCGGTTCACACACACACACACACACACACACACACACAAACACTTAATTATTTACTCAAACATAAAGCTGTCCTTCTACAACATAAGACGAAGGTTACTATACTAAGATGGCATGTTTCTCAATCTTTGGTGCCAACATGTCAAACCAATTCTGGATCCACAAACTTTGCCACACAGTTGGCATGTCAAGTCTGTGTTTGAAGGCAGAACTCTGTTTTGGTTGTGCTTCCATTGTCTATGTTCTTCTCTGGCCAGGTTCTGAGCACCTTCTGGATGAATGGTTCCTTCACTGCAGAGGGCTCGCCACTGTTTTCTGTCAGAGGCATTGGTTTCAAGATCTTTTGATATGATGTTCCATTTCTGCAGGGTTTTCCTTATATGATCTTTGTATCTCTTCTTCTGTCCTCCTGGGTTGCAATGTGAAGCAGGAAGTTGGCCATACAGAAACTGGTGGGGAAGGCGGTAGGAAGGCATGCGGAACAAGTGTCTGACCCATCTGAGCTGTTCTTTAGTCAGCATGGTTTCTATGTTGGTCGACTTTGCCCAGTGAAAAATTTGTGGGTGAGGGACTATCCTCCCACTGAGTCCTAGGATGCGCTGTATGCATCGGATGTGACGCATCGAGCTGTTTGATGTTACGCTAGTAAGCTGTCCAGGATTTGGCACCATAATAGACGGTGGACAGGCATACACCTATATAAACTGATACCTTTGTAACGATTCTCAAGTTGGTGTTTTCAGAGACTCTGGATCTGAGACACCCAAAAAAGGCTGAGGCGTGACTGATTCATGAAAGGACTTCTGCATCGATGTTATGTTGAGCTGTGAGCACAATTCCAAGGTAAGTAAAATTCTCCCCCTGGCTTACATCTTCACCATTTATCTAAAATGCAAGAGGCTCTGCTGCATTGTTTCTCTGAGATATTATTTCTGTTTTACTGACATTTATTCAGAACTCCATTGCATGATAATGTTGGAAATGATGGTGCGAGACTGTTGTAGGGCTTCTGGGGAAGTGCATGGACAGCACAGTCATCAGCATACTGCAGCTCTAGGAAATGAGCTATTTTGGTCTTTGACTGTGCTTGATGACATCTGAGAATAATTAAGTTGCTGTCTAGACAGAATTGGATTTTTATTAACCCGAGGCATTCCGTCGATGTATGGGTACTTCGCGATGTTTTGTCACAGCTACACCCATCGACGTACTGGTATGTCGCGCAATTGCAAGGATCATAATTTGCACAAATTTCAAATTTCGCGCCTGATTTTGGGTACATAGGTGCGGACGATCTTCCCCTATCTGCCACCAGGCGGGGACACTTGGCGACCCCGCGTGACCCGTGCGTGGCCACACCTCATCCACTCACCTCCCAGCAGTGACCCAGGTCAGACATGGCGCGCCGAGGCCTCTCAGACGACCAGATAGAAGCCGCCCTTGGCGCCTTCACAGGTGACAGTGATTCGCCCCTCGATGACGAGGTGGCGGATAAAGATTACATCCAGACTGAGGAGAAGGAAAGCAGTAGCAGTGATGAGGAGGTACTTTCACCCCGAAAGTGGCGCTACGTCACGTACTGCGCCACTAGAGAGGGCCTGCCTGCACTTAAACAGCATGGCAGAACCTCTCTTGAGCCCCTGCGTGATGTAGAGGGGGGAAAGCGAGGACGAGGAGGGAGCTGTTGGATGTGCTGCCACATGGTACGGCCATGAGATTATCACCCATCACGGCCCCGAGAGGACAGCACATCGTATACTCAGGTATGAGCCTAGTGTCTTGTTTGGGGAGGCCGGAAGTGGTGTGGAGTAAGTGCAAAGTGAAAGGGAAAGTCTTGTGGCGGTGAGTGAAAGGGAGAGTGGCGGGAGTGAGTCACTGCGCTCACGTGGTGGTGTGAGGCAGCGTACATCACGAGGTGCAGCGGTGAGTCAGCGGGGTGATTTGCCTGGTGTGGTGATGGAGCAGGGGGGTGAGGATGAGCCACTCCCCAGCACGTCTTATACTCCCCAATATTCCCAAACCTACTCCCCACAGCCCCCTGATGTTCCCGAAGGTCGTAAGGTAAAGGTAAGGGTAAAGCGCAAGGGAAAAGGAATGGAGTGGGGAAGCCCTCTGCTCTCCTCCTCCCCAACCTCCCCCACCATCATCTCCTCCCCACCCCGATGAAGGCGATGATGGGGGTGATGTGATGTGGAATTGGGAAGATGGCAGTGATTTTTCTCCCATAATTCACCCCTTCACTAAGCAGGGACGAGAAGGCTGCACTGCTCTTGGAATACACCGTGGCTCAAGCAGGCTGGATTTTTTCCACCTGTTTTACAGTAAGGGTTTTGTCCAGCAAACTGTCGATCAAACCAACAGGTTTGCAAGCAGCCAGCAACGTGAGAGTGAGAGATTGGGCGCAAGGAACAGACATTCGATCATTTATGATTACCCTGTTTCCCTGTCAGAGATGTTCATATTTATTTGCCTGGTACTTATGATAGGTATTTTACGTAAAAACAAAATTTAAGCCGCCTCCACTTTTACGATGCTAATGATCCTGCCAATGTCAATGATACAGATAAGATGAAGTGAATTAGGTTGGTCTTTGATCACTTAAGGCAAACATTCTGTTCCTCATTTTATCCCTATAGAGACCTTGTTGTAGACAAGAGTCTCGTGTTGTGGAGAGGCAATACTGTATTTCTTTTCACCAGTATACAGTAGGCGCGGAAAGTGCTGACGCCATCTTAAAAAAAGAAAACATTCTTGTGGTTAGCAAGGAGAAACAAATAAATTAACACTCACCATTGAATTTAGTATTTACTGGCATTCCCCTTCACCTTTATTATCTTCTTAAGGCGTCTGGGGAGACTGATGGCGTAAATTTTGCAGAACAGATGGACTAAAACTGCTCCATAGCTGCAGCCTCAAGTTTAGGCAAAGATGGTGTGTCCATACTACGCAGCTGCCGCTTCATGTGCGCCCATAAATTCTCAATGGGATTGATATCTGGGCTGTTTCCAGGCCAATCTCGAATAAAGGGAACCTCACAGTCTGTTAGTTACTGTTTCACTGACTTTGCAACATGTGCAGGGGCATAATCTTGCATAAATACTCTTGCCTTGGTTTTATCAAAAGAGTCACTTAAAACATCACATAAGAGCTCCAAATAATTGTTCTGGTTCACTTTTTCATTTGCAGGTAGAATTACCAACCTACCAACACCATAATATGTAAAGCAGCCCCAAGCCATGAGTGAGGCTGGGTATTTAACAAACTTGGAAGTGTACTTAGGATCCAGGGGGTCACTGCCTGGTTTGCGGTACACTCATGGTGAAAGGGTACCAGTGACAGTAAATGTTGACTCATCACTCCAAAGCACAGTTTTCCATTGCCCCTCACTCCAGGCAAGATATTTCTTACAAAAATTTACTCTCTTTTTCTTCTGAAGTGCACTTAGCAGTGGTTTTTTACAAGCACAAAAACTCCTGTAGCCCAGATCGTCATGCAACAGCTGCTGCACACTTCTGACAGACACATCTGCCAGCAACTGTGGGTTCTTTTCTTTTAAATCCCGTGCTGTTAGCCTTGAATCCTTGCTAACTTGCCTTGAGATCAGCTGACGGGTCCTGAAGGTTGTCTTACGAGGTCTCCCAGGCTTGGGAAGTGGAGTGGTAGGAATGGCCTCCCCACTGTCCTTGAACCACTTCACCAGTCTCTGCACTGTCCTCAGTCTAACACCATCTGATTTGCAATAAATGGGAGTTTGCGGCCAGCTTTGTATAAAGTAATCACTTCCACACGTTTGTCCTTGCTTGTGGTTACTTTAGGCATGATGAGAATGTGGTAGGTAACCAAATAACTGTGTTATTTGAGTCAAAACATGCCCTCGTGGTGCATCACACAGAGACAATCCTCCTCCTGTGGCTGCCCAAACATTACTGAGCCTGCTCCTGTGGTGCCAAACCTATCAAGCAGGGTTGCCAGCTCCCGTTGAAAAAGCGTCAGCTCATTTCGCATCACAGGGGAGGGTAGTATTGACCCTACTTCACTTAACGCGAAGAAGAATGACGTCGGCAAAAAAACGTCAATACTTTCCGCGCCTACTGTATACCCAGCAAAAGGCACCGTTTTGGCTTCAGGACCTTTGTTATGTGTGACTGTAGGACTGGTTATGTGCAAGACATAGTCTTGTACACCGGTGCACAGACAGACAAAATAGAAGATCACAGTATTGGACTCTTGGAAGCAGTGGTGAAAACAATGATTGAAAAGTACCTTCATTGTGGTCACATCCTCTACCTCGATAACTGGTACACTAGCCCTCTTCTCGCTCGTTATCTACACCTGCATGACACGGGACTCTGTGGTACAGTGAAGGTGAACAGGCGACACATGGTCAAGGTCGGGCGGAAGTTAGACAGAAATGAGGTGGTCTTCTTCAAGGCTAATAACATCCTGGCAACAGTGTGGAACCACAACAGGGAAGTCTGCCTCCTATCCACTGTTCACTGACCTTTGATGCACCGCACAGAGTCCGTTGATTACCGTAGCGAGAGCAAGCGCCGCATCTGGAAACCTGGGTGTGTTCTGGACTACAACATCAATATGCGGCTCATGGACCAGTCAGACTCCATGAGTGTGCCAGGACCACGATGAAGTGGTACAAAAAGCTCTTCTTTCACCTGCTGGACATAACTGCTCTCAATTGCCACCACCTGCATGCCCTGACAACAGGTGTGCAGGAAACCTTTGAAGGTTTTGCTTTGCAGGGAAGTTATTGCAAAGTATGGGGAGGAAAGGACTCAGCAAAGACCCCGCACTACCCCTACCCCCCCAACTCCACTGAGAATTACCAGCCGCCACTTCCCCACTCTGATCCCTCCTCAACCGAACAGACTTAGGCTCCAACGCAGATGTCATGTGTGTGGTAACTCACGACTGAGACCCAACACTCAGAGAAAAGACACCTGCTATGAGTGCATAGAGTGACGTGGGTCAATGCATTCACCCATGTTTCAAGGAATACCACACAATGATGCAGTTCTGAGATGGTGTGATAGTGATAAGACGCTTATTCTCAGTATGTGACATACAGATGCTTAGTGTAATTATAAGGCCAGTGAGTATGTAAATATTAGTATAAAGTGGAAACTGGTATATTATAAGTTGAACATTATTATTTTAGTGCATAAATTTATTCTAAGTCGAAACATTCCTAGCGAGTGTGTAAAGGTGCGATATTCCGATGCTCAGTGTAATTATAAGGCCAGTGAATATGTAAATATTAGTACAAAGTGGACACGGGTATAATATTAGTTGATAAATATTATTCTAGTGCATAAATATATTCTAAGTCGAAACATTCCTAGCGAGTGTGTAAGGGTGCGATATTCAGATGCTCAGTGTAATTATAAGGCCAATGAATATGTAAATATTAGTATAAAGTGGAAATGGGTATAATATTAGTTGAAAATCAGTATTTTAGTGCATAATTATATTCTAAGTCGAAACATTCCTAGCGAGTGTACAAAGGTGTGATATTCTGTTGCTCAGTGTAATTATAAGGCATATATACAGTAATCCCTCTAATAACCGGACATTCTGGGCTGCCCAACCCCCAAAATGCAAAAAAATCCGAAAAAAATCGATTAATTTTTTATTTTTTGGGATCGCGTCAGTTTGAATTTCCCGCGCGCGCCGATCCCCTCTGTTTACACTCGTGACGCCACTATCGGTCGCCATTTCCCACTCCCCTCCTCCCTCGTGAACAACTCCGAAAATGGCGGTCAAAGTTATTGCTTTTGCGGTGATACCCTACCTCCTACAGTGCTTG
>JAGKTI010003622.1:0-10450 GCA_018397915.1 Birgus latro
AATAGTAACTGAATATTATTAAAACCAGTGATTTATATTATTAAAAAATGTGACTGAGCCAAGAGAGGATAGATATTATTTATTTATTTTATTATTTACAGTTCGGTCCTGTCTACTGTCTGTTCAACCTCGTCATCAGCGGCAGCAACAGGAGTATAATCAGTGAGTATCATCAAAATCAGTCTGTTATCTAACCATCATTAATCAAACTCTTTAACAGCACCGGGGGACAAAACATAATCAGCATTATAATCATCGCAGCCTTCATCGTCAAATAACATTAGTATATTGATTATTTTTATCAACATATTCAGTGCAAGTGTATTTCCACCGCCACCACTGCATTAGCCTCTATAGAAGAATCATCGGCTCTGCACGTGCAATAGAGAGGCGTCGAAACAGACCAAACCTCACCCTCTGCATCAATACCTGAAACATGTATCATAAAGTGGTCGGCTGTCACCATACATACCAATATTTGCTGGGTTACATTCGAATTGTTTAAAGTTTCATCTCTTATTTTTTTGTCTGTTCTCTTCCCCCGGGTTGGATCCTATAATCGTATTTCACCATTAGCGCGCATGCCATTTATCGCAGGAATGTGTATGAATCATGAGCACACTGTGACAAGGGGGGTGACCAGTGCAAATGGACTCGTGTTTGTATGTGCGTGTTAATCTTTCTGTTTGTCTGTCTGTGTGCCTCTCTCTGTAAGCTATATCACAGAATACTGCACAGATTTTAGGCAACAGGATAAGTATCTAGCCTCATTACAGAAAACAGTGGGTTTCTATTACTGTAAATGAATCACAGTGGTTATTAAATACTAATGCAGTTCCCTACGAAGCACTGCTGAAACCGATACTGTTATAGTTTGCCACTAACAGATGAATAACAGATGATCCTAGCATTTACGGGTAAGCAAAACAACAGGGACCGTAGATAATATCCGAAATAACTCTTGCAATAAAGAATGCATAGGATGAGGTACGCTTAATCTTCCCTTTGGTGGTATGGTGTGGCTAAGATTTAAGGTACGGTAACAGGACACTGCCACCCTGTTCACAACCACCATTCATGATCACCACAACTAGCAATGCACATCACCATTTATATCACCATACCATCATTATGTTAACTTGGGCAGTAATTAATCTAGTCAGCAACATTATCATCATCACCACCACTGCCAGCACCACTTCCATCATCACCATCATCATTATCACTGTAATTACCATTTCGCCATCACTGATATCGTCATCACCGTCACCACCACAATCACTTCAGGTGCCGGTACCATGACGACTATCACTCCGATCACCACCACCACCACCAGTGTTATCATCATCATCATCATCATCAACACCTTTTCAGCCACTATCACCACCATCGCTTCAGCCACCATCACCACTAATACGAACACCACCATCGTCATCCACACTCCACCATCACTGCCATCACCACTACAATCACTGGGACCATCACCATCACTACCAACACCACCACCAGCACTAACAACCACCACGATCACCATAACAACCACATCACCACTACCACCACGTTCGCCAGTACCACTATCATTACCAGTACCACCACCACTGCCTCCAAATGTGACTGGTTGGCAAATGATAACTCAGAAGGGGCAATTTTCAGCATTTCCTCGGCCAAAGATTGATGGAGAGACAGACTTATTTTCATTTATTTATACAGACACTTATGGATCTAGGAATAAGCAACCTTTAATCAAAAATTGCAGACGTCGTGGAAATTGGAAGAACTGGCATTGCTCAAGAGAACATGAGGGATGTATGTAACATTTTTTTATGTCCGACTCAGGGGATATAAATGCCAGTCCGTTCCCTGAGACCTAGTATTCCTTCTGCATCCATACACCATCGCATGACACCACTTCGACGCTAATACCCACAGTCTCTACTGAATGCAAGCTATGACTGGTTTTATTAAGGACTGGTAGAAAATATTAGTGTGAGCTTTTTATGACGTCCGTGGGCTTTGTGGAAAATTAGTGTTGTAATTCTCCTTTATTCAGTTCCAATCAACAAACAATTTCCTGTCTCAGACGGGGATTGAACTCACGTCCTTTCAGACAGTAGGCCACTTTTCTAATCACTTTTCTACTTGCCATTTAATGCTGAGGGAGATGACACTGATGTTTAAGAGTGGTTTATTGGAGACTAGGGCTAATAGACTGTATCCCACATTTAGTCGGCTTTGTATTCGATATCACTGTCTTCATTGGTATTCAGGTGGCCCCATGGACAGACCACGCTAACATCTTGCTAATGTCATAAAGCCTTTTCCGAATTTGATATCCCTAGCATATGATAAGGGTGGTTGGCGTACTTAGCTCATGATGCATTAGCCCAGAGTTTAGAGATGGAGCCTACCCCGAGCCGGACATTTAAAGCGGGTATTGGTATTTATGTCCCCTCGTATGTCTGCACACGATCGTTCATTGTTTATTGTACCAGTGCCATGTACAGGATCTGACACACATAGACTTAGCCAGTAAAACACTACAGCTTTTACATGGATCACTCTTCATACCGACACCTTATCCTCATTCGTATTTCACCAGCTTGGAGAAAGGGGCTAATCTGGCTTTCACTCTCCCTCCGTTCAAAAGGTCAGGTCCTGCAGTGGGACGTAAAGTGAACTGATACGTATCTACAGATCGAGACTGTATTAAAACAATAATATTACTACCTAAGTGGCGATGTTTTAGAGCTAATGTTCATCAGGTTCAGTATTTCCAATCTTTCCTGAGTTTAAGTAGCAGATAAGATTGCTGGTTTTTGCTTTTATCTGCACTTATGCGGGTCAAAAGAAAAATGGAGTGAATATTAAAACGACGAAACTAGGAAGACAGTCTGATTTCTTGAAATAGTTTTGTGATGCGGAACACTGTTTATCGTGGAAATTGCCTACGATCATTGACAAATACAGATCCAACGATAAGTGGACTATTGGACCTTAGTACGGCTACCTAACCTGATTAACTCGATTAAATAAATACATAAGTAAATAAACAGCCAGATGGTAAGCAATATAAGAATAAGTGTCGCTTCTTTTCGCGTTCTTTTAATGGCATATATATACAGTATATATCTGAATTAGTATTGTGATTCATAATGCTATATAAAGTTTCTCTTTCACGGAATGTTGACAAAAACAACAGGCTTATACTTTAATGTTGGGTTGCTGGTGTATATTTTCAAACATTTCGTCGTATGTTCTAAATGCAAGGATGAAAAATGTTAAGGTGCTTATGTGAGAGACTGTAAAGATTTAGAGGCTTATGTAATGACCATTTGCTGCATGTTACTTCGATGGAGACAGAGGGTGACAGATTCCAGCAGCAAGATATTTTCTCACTATACCAGTGAAATAGAAGCTAATATACTATACTGTACACTTTTTTTTTTTACTCTACCTTGGCTTTAAATTGCAGTTGCTCAATCTTGAATACTAATTCGTAATAAGAGATTAACAATAGGATGTGGTGCTAGTCACGAAGAAGTGCTGTGGAAATGATGTAGAGCCAGCCTTAATCAGCCACTGAGGAACGGGAATAACTGCAAAAGGTTGAAAATCTTGATCAAGTAAAGTTAAAAGGTGTATAGTCTTTATATACAGAAATTTCACCTCAGACCTATTGACTGATAGGTTTTTTCTAGACTAAATCATTTGGTGTCAGAGAAAAATAGTACCAACAGCAGCAAAAGAGAAACTAGAAATATTTGACAACTATAAATTCCCCTTAATTGGCCAAAACCATCTGGTGTTAGTTTGCATAAAATACACGAATGCAACACACGCAACTAAATTACAAAAACATGGATTTCTTTCCACATACTTTCGCATAGAATTGAACGAGGTTAGTCATAAGTCAGTCAGTAAGCTGCAGTAATGGTGTAAAAAGCTTATTCAAGTGTAGGAAATAACTTTGTAGGGGAAAAGGCGTTACCAAATTATTTCTATTCTGCTTCACCTTTCAATTGCAACATTATTCCTCAGCCTAACTTTAGATATTTTTGGTAGCCTGAATGAGTAAATGAGCCGATGAGAATGAAAGATTTATTCGTGACAGATTTTCGCTTTCAAACCATAAAACTTTCGCTGATCTTTATAAAATCGTTCGGCTTAAGCTTCAGTGAAAAGAGAAGTTCAGTTCCTGCAGTGCCAGTGTTAAATAACTGGAAGTGTCAAAAGATTATTGGCCTTTACTAGAAATCTGAGTGAACGAAGGTGAATACAAGCACCTATTTTTTTCCGATCATGAATGGAATATCTGTGACTGCTATGCTCGTTTCAATCTAACTTGGCCTAAAGCTGTCATTTGTCCAATTTGAATGCTGAGCCGTAGCAAAAGATTAATGCGAGACTATGGCGCTAACCACGAAGAAGCGGTATGGAAAGCATGTGAAGCTGCATCATTGACTTTTCCCGTCACTGAGCTATGTGAAATAACCCGCAAAAGGACGAAAACCTGGGCCAAAATAAAGCGAAACAAGTACGGATGTGGTCAGCTTGTATCTTGCATTTCAACAACAACAACTTACCCATAAATACATACTTCAGAAATCATTGTCAAAAACTGGGAGCTTGTCCTCTCAGTAGCTCAGTTTCAGTTACGAGGCTTTAAAATGTTTCGAAAGAAGCCGAGAGACTGAATCATAATAAACCTAATCGCTTTTTTCTTGCTTCATATTTGCCAAAACAGGATTTTATCTCTTCAGTCGAAAAACCTAGCATCACCTTTAGTTCGGCCATGTCTCGACGATTTTATTCAGGAAATTAAATCGTTTGGCAGCTTAATTAGGAAGCTGTGTACAGTCCCCCGAGCCGGAATTTAAAAAAAAAAAAAATCTGAATAAAGCTGAATGGAGAAAGCAAGATTAGAATGAAAAAAAAGGTCACCAAAATGAAGAAACTAAATCGAGGTATCATGTGTTAAATCATGGTTCGTAAAATTTATTGTTTTCTAGCTATATTGTCAAGGACTAAAACTTTCGAAACCGTTGTGGGCTTAATATGTATTTGAATTCAGTTCACTAAGTTCAGGAATTGTGTAGTCAAATTGGCGATATTCGGAAGTAAAACCTTGCTCTCCAAAACCATCTAAATTCTAAAGATACACTCGCCAGCCATGGTTTCTACACATCCTGTAATTCTACCAGCAGGTGTAGGGAAACTGTAGCCAGAATTTCACACGGAATGAAGTCCTGCGGTTCAGTTTTAGCGTAATACTTCGAAGAGTGATTGAAAGAGTTAAAAGAAATATTCTGAGATGGTTTGGCCATGGAGAATGAGAGACTGGCTAGGAAACTCTGTGTGTGAGGTACAGGGAAAGGCGAGAGAGAGATATATGAGAGAGAGAAGAGGGAGGGAGGATTAGTTAGAGGGAAAGCAGTCATGTAACGCGAAGGCAAATTGTCTGTAGTCACATCTTCCAGGATTAAGGCGTTTGGCAGTAGATAGCTAGACTTAAGATTTTGCTAGGCAGAATTGTACAAGATAAAGCTAGGTGTAATATTGTTCCTCGTCCAGTCTAGAACAGCTTCGAACAACAATACTAACCCTTTGTTTGATGTGCAACCTTATCTACGACCTCCCTCCAGTCAGGGCAGGGGAGGAGAGAGAACAGAAACTGGCTCTCGAGTGTTCCTAATTTCATGGTACCTGGCTTTACCTACAGCCTCACCTTCGCTGCTGTAATTATTCTGGCAGCGATACAATTTTCCATACTATATAAATTTCGACTATAGACCGATCTAATTAATATAGGTTCAATATAGTCCATAACAGGATAGCCATCACATTTCCTTTTACTAATAATCAAAGGGGATTTTCTTTCCTTTTATTCTCCCTATTTCCAGACGATTTGACTGAAATTAGGAGGGATTTGTACTGATGAAAGGATTAATTAAGATCTTTTGTAACCTCCTTCAGTTTTACATGTCAGTCCAACGGGCGAAGAAAGTCACCTGATTACAATGATATAATGAAATATACGTTATGGTGTTGAATGGGTAAACTCTCTCTCTCTCTCTCTCTCTCTCTCTCTCTCTCTCTCTCTCTCTCATTCCGGAGTTGACGTGGAATCATTGTTGCCAGCGTGTGTAATGTCCCCATCTCTTCAAAATAACGTGTTTGCACAAGCTAAAATTTCAGCTATTAAACTGTTTACTGTTTATATATGATTTTGTCGAGTATATATATATATATAGTCGATTGTTTTAGCGACTTATTCTATTTTCTAATTTAACAAGGTCACAACCGTAGCACCTATTTCTGTATATTCTTCCTGCCGGTAGACTGATACATCAAACTCTTTAGTGATTCTTCGGACTGGGTGGGATAGATGCAGCCTTTATTAACCTCTTTATTATTTCCTAGAGCGGAATAATATAACCCGAAGGCAATATGAATAAACCAGTAAAACACGTCACAAGTTTCTGGAGCCAGGTGCATCTTCGTCTATCGTCTATACGTCTGAGAGTTTCCAGACATTTGCGTCAGACTTACTTGCGTCTGTCATTATACTCCAGAGAGTTTGCAGACATTTACAGTTAACTAATGTGCGTCAGTTATCTATACGTCTTATATTTTCCAGAGATTTGCGTCAGATATATGTGCGTCTGTCTTTATACGTCTTAGAGTTTCCAGACATTTACGTCAGCTGTGTCTGCGACTGTCACCTTTGCGTCAGCGAGTTGCCAGATATTTACGTCGGCAGTTTATTATTCCTTATGTCTTTGTAACAGACAAATGGTTGTCACTCTTGGAAAACTGGTAGAAATAAGTTCATATTCTTTCTCACCAAAATATCATTGTAAATTTCTTTAGATTTTTAGTCCTCCTGAAGATTTCGTTTAGTTTAGGGAAGATTTTACAGTGTAATGTTTAATGAAGTCTGTGTGCATTAAGTATAGTTCGTTCAAGTTGAAAAGTTTCCCCTTCCAGGCTGAGAAAAACAGTCTGGAGATAACAAGTGTACGATAGAAATGGCGTCACCCTGATGAAGTACTTAGCTCTTTCAAACGGAGAACGTAATTTGTTTTGTTTTTGGTGTTACTAGACGATTATATTCAGCTTAGGAAGGACTAAAAGTGAAGGGGTTAATGAGTTTAAAACCTGGCCCCTCCAGCTCAAAAAGTTTTTTTTTGTGTCTAAATTCTAGAGAAAAGAATGAGATGAAAAAGACATCATCGTATTTGATATTTGACTTGATCTGATCAGTCGACGAGGGGATGTGGCGGATGTGGGGGACAGGAGAAGCAAAGAGAGTGGAGAAGGGAAGGGCGGAGAGAAGCGGCGAATGACGAGCGGGAGGAGAATATAATCAGATGGAGAAGTGGGATATTGGGAAAGGGGGCGAGTGAAAGGGGAGGGGGAGTGATGGCTGAAGGGGTGAGAGATGGGGTGAAAAGGGGGAAGGAAGACTGGAGAATGTGCCAGAGGTGGGGCGTAAGAGGGCCGATATGTGGGGAAGGTGATGGAATTTGAGGAAGGGGACTAGAAATTTGGAAACGGAGGTGAGATATGGGGTGAAAGGGAGGGGGGAAATGGGGACAGTAGAGCGAGATTGGGGAAAAGAGGGCGAGATCGAGGGAGGGGGCACAAGTGGGGAGGGATTAGACGAGATTTGTGGGGCGACAGGTGGGGGGAAGGGAAGATGACAGATGGAGTGGAAGGGAGAACATAGGTGCAGAAGAAGTGAAAAATGAGGGAAGGGGAGACGAGAGATAGAGTATAAAGGGTAACAGGAGAAGGGGAATTTAAGGCAGAGTTAAAAGGCGAGAGACGTAGGAAGTGGGTGAGAATGGAGGAAGAGAGGAACGAGAGACTGGGTTGAATGGGGGGGGAGAGAGAATGTAAGGCTGAGAAATGTACGGAAGAGGCGAGAGACAGAAGAGACAGATCGAGTGGGCGAGAGAGACGGGGTAGGAGGGAGAAGGCGGGAGATAAAGGGAGAGATGATGTGAGAGAGGGGTGGGCATAGATTTGGGGTAGGGAGATGGGGGGGGGGGAGGGGGGATAGAGAGAGAGAGAGAGAGAGACAATGGGGGGAACTGGCTCACCCGGCCTGACCTGACGCGGCACCTTCGTATGATTTACGCTAATGGCTCTCTATTTACCCATGTCGACGGGCCGAACCGGGGCCACGGGAAATAATTATTGTGCTGGGTATCTGTTTCCCCCTGATTTAGAGTTGTAAGGCAAACGCTGCTGATATAGCCTCACCGATTCTTGCCAGAGATAAATTTGGAATCGCTGCTATAATTTCATGGACAGTATATTCGACAGTTTAGTAGCTTTTGTAACGCCTCTGCTAAAGTGTTGTATTTAAGTTTTGCGCGTTGATATTCGGCTTCATAAAATTTATATATCTTTAGTATACACATGGTTTTCCTGGTAAACGTTCAAGAGGATATGAAAGTGCAATATGCAAAATGAATCGATGAGAAAGAGGTACTAAGTAACCTTTTCTCACTAGAAGACGGCTTATTGTCTCCCCATTGTTTAAAAGATAGATTTAGATGCATCGGGTCAGCACAGTTACCTACTTCTAACACCCGAAGGCTTAATATGTACACACGCAATCAAAACTCATCTTTTTTGTACACTTTCCACATCTTATACGTTTTGAAGCAGACGATGAACCCCTTGAAAATGTTCTCCAATCACTTCTCCTTCACCTGTATGCCTGTTGTCATTCTTAATGGTTCATAAAACACTAGGTTTATGTAAATGCGAAGTAAACTCATTCTGAACAATTTACCTTAGGAAGAACACTTAAACAGCAGTTACGTCTGTTGTGAAACCACCGATCTGCGTGAAGGTACATTTTTGATCATATGTACTGTAGGTAGCCAGTGGGAAGGCAAATCCCTATTATTTTTACGAATTTGTTCAGTCAACAACGAAGAACATCTATTTTCGATGCCTGTTTCTGAAATTATAGCTATATTTAGGGGCCTACTGTCATTACCATTATGAGAGGTCTATCATGTGGTGAATAAAGCTATCAGACGCTATTAGGGGTTATATATAAGGGACATAATATAATTGACCATTTTCTGTCTGTATAAACGGATATATCCAAATACTCCCTCTAGACACGTGGACCGACTTTGATGAAACTTTCCAGGAACACACTGTATCACCCCAAATTTTGTACAGACTTTTTGGTTTCAAAGGTCTGAAAAAATGCTTTATTTCCGAAATTATTATAGTTACCCTTGAATAGTTTGTTTTCTGTAACGGAGCCAAGTTCGTTTTCTTCTGTAGTGCAGCCAACGGAGCCAAGTTCATTTTCTTCGAGCCTTACCACATTCTAGTTTATTCATACAAATTTATTTCAATTCAAACGTCCAAAAAATAAACAAAGGGTGACAGACTAAACGAGCGTAGGCAGCCATAGCGCAGCCCTTCGCGAGTTTAGTTAAAAGGAATAATGAAGACTGTCACCTTTAGCTCCCTCACTCCCACGGCCAAACCTAGTCGATGGAGATTGCAAAAACAAAATTGAAAAATGTCATCATACTATGGAAGTTAAAAGCCCGATTATTATTCCTCTCAGGATTTTTAAAACTCGTGCTTCATTAAAGTCTCGCACCCTTAGGGTAATATGAGTAACAACTTCTTCGGTCGAATGACGTTTATGTGTGTGTGTGTGTGTGTGTGTGTGATCAGAAAAACACAACAGGATTATATATTCTTGGCGTGAAAGGGTTAGTGAATTATATCTAAGTGATCTGAAAAGTCCCTCCTCAACTGCATATCATCTGTTGGCAGCATGAATAAAACAGAAAATACAGTCTCTGGTTGAAGGAACTGAAACATCTGTGGTTTCTGCGCACACCACTTTTGAAATGGGAAAATACGTAGGCTATTTCTCTCACAAAAAAATAAATCTCTTCAGCCTGATGTCTCGCTTGTATACAGTAATTCATTCTAGATACTCGTAAACATCATATTATTTTATTGCAGTTAGGAAATATATTGCGAAGTAGTGAGATTGGATACACTAATTTCTTTAATAATACAGATCCTGTCCAAAATGAATAAAGCTGTCTGTGGTATTGAAGGCTGACTGAAGTGAAAAACGCATCCCCGAGCTGATGAAGTCAATATTCCAGCCAATGTAAATTCGTACCTGGCCAGTGAAAACTTTATGTGACATGCATATTAATCTTAAGTTATATGGCTGGAACACTGAGCTACTTTAATATTTCAAGCGTTGTCCATTACTGTGTTGATAGTACTGGCTTGATATAGTTCTACCAATAGGAAAGGAACAGAGAATGGAATCGATGAAGGGAACAGAAAATGTGATATGAGAGAGGTGCAATCATCATCATCTAGGGAGAGAGAGAGAGAGAGAGAGAGAGAGAGAGAGAGAGAGAGAGAGAGAGAGAGAGAG
>JAGKTI010003622.1:15440-29448 GCA_018397915.1 Birgus latro
CCCCTACCTGTCTATAATTCCCTCCTTGCTGATCAACCTCAACTACCAATCTACTGATCTGGTGTACCTGTGCCCACACCGAACACTCCCCGACCAACACTTTGACGGGATTTATAAGGCTCTGATTATTGACAGTGACTTGTAAACAATCAATCGTTCTTTTAATATTTCATGATTATGTCCTTAATGCTTCATTCTTGCTACTTTCAGGCGATTTTACTCAGCGTATAAGGGATTTTACGAAGCACTGAGCTCCGATATAGCCTTCATTAACAAAGAAAACTCTCATTAAATTTATATCTGCTGAAGGTGGCACGAATACTTCAGAGAACACGTTATTGTGCTTTGGATTTCATAAAGGCTTCAGTTCAAAAAGTCTTTAGGTAATGATAAATTTTATGATGTAATTCATCTTTATTTTAAAAACTGTTTAGTTATAAAATACAGCACACACGACACAGAACGATTTATCTTGAGACAGAAAAATAATGTGGCTGTTGGCAGGCAGCGAAGAAATGACAATTGATTCATTTTCGGGTAACTAATAAATAAAAGTCCTGAAGGTTTAGTTCTTGCACAGTTCTTAATAAATACATTAATGATGAACTCTTGGATTTATGTATTAATATAATTATACTTTTAGTTATATTAAAACAACAATAATCATCAATTCAGTGATGATTCATAATAATCATCAAGGAGATTTTATTATATTCAGGTTGCTAGAAGCGTGGCAAATAAGATTCAACACACAAAATATAGATTGCATAGGCCTAATGTGGGTGTGCCTACAGGCATAACCAATTCCTAATTTTATAAAGGAAAGTCGATAACTGCACTGTGAGAGGGACCCAGTAGATAGTTTCAAACGCCTATACCATAGATAATGATGTATTAGTATAAGAAATCAGAAAAGTGGGTCTTAGGCTGTATTTCCTAAGGCGTTGTTAATGTTGTTTAAAAGATGCATGTACTATTTAATCTTGATACAGGGGGGACACACTTGGATCATGTAGTGCATTTTAGCAATTCCTTAAGAAGCATGTATCCAAGAAGAAATTAAAAGATTCACAGCAAAAAAAAGCTTCATTATAAAAACAAATTATTCACTGCTTGAATTTTCAGTTCACAGGGTTTTGTAGAATGATATTTGGCAAGGAACAGAGAGCAATCACAAAGCTCAAAGGTCCACATTATAGAATTACTTGTCCTCCAAATTAACGTTGAAAATATCCTCAGAAAAATATTAATTGCACTAACCAATAAAACGTTTAGAAAGCAGTGGTTCCCAAACTGGACGACACGATTTGAATATAGGGAGACGTGAGTTAATGTACAGAAAAGCATTTCTTTAAGAGCTACTAAGAAACTTTTAAGGTTATGTCATCTAAGGGAATGAAGTAACACATAGCAAACATCCTTATTCATTTTGTCCATTGCGTTTCTTCTCACGCGTCTTGTACACCTCACTGATGCCACACTGACTCATTGCTGGTCTCACAGCACCACCACACACCTGTTTTCCCTCCATCACAAGCATGTTAAGAGTATCTGATCGATTTTGCATATAGCCAGCCAGTGGTACGCCAGCACTCGGTTGCTGATTCATGGGAAAGCTAACAGTTTCTTCATTTATCTGCTTTAGAGACATAAGGAAAATCAATTAGCTCAACCTCAACAGTGGTAAAATATATAATGCAAAGTTTGTTTGTTTTTCAAGAAAAGTAATATTGGCAGTGGAATGTGGGGTGAGATAATCTCGTGAAAATTTTAGATGTGAAATATCATCATCATCATCCGGACCTCCTTTCCGACCCTAGGGCGGGGTGAAATTATGTGGTGACGTTAAATGAAGTATACCCAGCAAAATACTTTACGTCAGCCTATATACACTGGCTTCACGAGTTTTGCATAGAAGATGACCTTGTGCCATGATTAACCTGTGTACTATAACATGGAAATTGCAAAACAAGCTCTGTGGTGTGGCAATATGGCCAGTTTAGTGACCTTTGCAAAATTACTTCAAATGTAAATATTCGTCTTGGAAATAACACACCTACCCATGAAATGTTTTTGTTCAAGTAATGGATTGGTTGTGGTCGGAAATTTCCCAGTTGGTGAAAAACGGGAAACTACACGAGCCTGACTTACTGTAAAAGCCTGAATTACTTGTCAGTTAGCCTAATAAGCCATAACTTGGGTACACATAATCAAAAACTATCTTTAAACCTTCCTCTCTTCACATTTTGAAATCGTGAATGCACTACTTAAAACTTTTCTCCAGTCACTTATTCATGTGCATACCTGCTATTTTTACCAACACCTCATGAGAAAAAGGCCTATACTACTTGCGACGCAGCCAATAAATTACAAATATTTACCTTGGGAAGAAAACGCGAACATCAGCTATTCTCATCGTGAAAGCACCGATCACCTGGATAAAGATACTTTTTATTATGTTCACTACTTTTGATAGTTTTTTTTTTTTCCTCTGCTCACTTAGCCTGTTGGCCTTGCGTTCGATTTTAGCATCAAGAACCAGCTTTTCTAGACAAGTTTGAGCCTTCCTTGGGTGCTGACATCATAAAAATGAATCAGGAAGTGCATGAAGTTAGTTTATAGTAGCTGCTGTTCCTTTGTTTATGGGTCCATCCGGATGAGAGGAAATGGATAGCTTCATATCTCACCAAACTTCATGTCGCTGCTCCTATGAGAAACTTTGTGGTGCGTTTTTAAAATCACTCTCGTATCGGTAAAGCAGCATGCCTCCGAAGCTGACTTTTGTGGTAAGCCACACACTACGGGTTAAACCTCGGTTTTGACGTCCATCTCAGATAGCGAAGTGCCATTAATTTTGTGATGTTATGCCTCACCAGCTCGAGAAACATTTAGTATGAACTGGGTTTTTCTTCATAACCTGGTTTATGTGCCTGTTCAGTATGCATGAAGTAAACAGATTTAATCCTGTCCACACCACATGGAAGCAGCGGTATCTGTGTGGGTGTTGCTGAAAAAAGTCTAATTATAGAAACGTAAAGCTTACCCAAGCACCAGTGAAATTGCTTACTTTATTAGAGTAACTTTCAAACTATATGTCTAACATATATATATATATAACTGGAAAAATTAAAAGTAAAATCGACAGTTTCATGTACAGTTTGTTTGGTGTCAACACTGCACTTTGCATTTTCAAAAGTTGCACGGAGAATTAACACCAAGTGCCTCCACATAGTCAGCCTCTAGAAAACTTGTTGACATTGCGCTAACATTTAATCCATGAGCCCGGTTGTGGCTTACAGCAAGTAGGTGATGGGAAGAAGATAGTTACTGTCTGGCTTTCTTTTTGCTGTTGCTGTCCCAAGTTGGTATGCCGTCAGATCAACAAGATTTTCGAACCATCTGCTTGGACAGATCACTCTTCATGTCGCAAAATCTTATGCGAATATCAGGTTTAATCAGCAAGAAATGTGCTTTCGAGTGTTGCCGCAGAAAATATACCTTAGAGGAGGAGGGATTAGGTGTGTGGAAGTGCACGAAGTTTTACGAACGACGTTGTAAATTCTAAATCCATTAAATTTTGTCATATTCTCTCTCTCTCTCCCTCTTCCCCTTCTGACTTCTCCTCTACCTTTCCCCTCGTCTCGCCAGCTATCTGCCCTGCACTGGAAACTAACTGGAAGTGTCATTTTATCACTACACCCACTGCTCGTCCTCCACTTCTGAACACGGCCCCACCATTACCGAAAACGATATTACCTGGGCTCATTCCAAGCTTTTCCTCCAAATTTGATAACTGCTGGAGGAATAGCTTCGGTGTATCGTCATATTAACAAAATCTATCTTGCAGTATAATGAAGCGATAAAAAGCAAGACCTTTATTTATCGATAACAAGGTCAGTCGCTTCGTATGAAAATAGTGTTCACAGTTCTAAGCTTACATTAACCATTTCTGTATACTTGGTTGGTGACACAGACTTAATTATTCAGGTGACGATTGCTTTGTGTGTGTGGGTGTGTGTGTCCCAGGCGTTTCATAAGCTATTAAGTTTGATGCACACACACACACACACACACACACACACACACACACACACACACACGTATATAGACAGACAGGTGGACAGATGTAGATGCAGATATTTATACCGTGCAGACCTGGAAACCTACCTTATCACTGGTGTTGTAAAAGAGTTGAGACATTCACAAAATGATGACGTTTCCTTTCGGATCCACAAATCCCTACTTCCCACAGTGGGGTTGGCAGTGAGTCGAGCCTACCAACCAGTGAAGTTATGCAATTCTGTCCGCAGGTAATATTACAATGAGCGAAAAGCCAAATGGTATGTTGTTATGTACTTCAGCAAATCGTTTCCCACGTTGGGTGGTAACCATATAACCAGATGGGAGTCTGGTGGTTTAGGGGACGAATATGGTCTGACTCTAACCAGATATGGCCAATAAAGGACTTTCGAGAGCTGGCTAGGGTGCACTGATTATTAGATACTCCTAATTTATTGTCCTTGCATTTTTACGGTCCTACATTCTCACACTCTTATATGGTACTTAGATATACCATTATACAGGTGTGTGTGTCTAGTGAACGATTAAAGTTAACCGCTTTCAACAATGTGCACGTTACTAGAGCCGATGAAATAATGAAATCCTCTCGTCACGCTGTCATGTACGTAGGTTTTCCCATTAACAGACTCACTCGGAACCATTTACATACTGAGCGCACATCGAGGCTCAGGTCACTCTCTCGGATACCTATGACGCCCACTCAATATTATCGTCCGGCTTTAATCGGAATAGAGTTGTTCCGACCATGAGAGGGTTAAAGGCGACAGTATCAGGCAAATAAAATCATCTGGCGTTAGCCGGTAATGAAAACTAATGCACACTATTTTATTTTAACTGATCATCTTTCACGTAGCTGAGTGGTAGAAAAACGCAGCGCTACAGCCGAACATCCTTCAGTTAGGGCTTCTTCGTGACTAGCCTTATTTTCAAGTGCTAATTTATTGCTACATCTCAGCGTTCCATAGAGAGGGATGACAATTTTAAGCCAAGTTAGCACAAAAAGGGTATATGAAACCCCTCGAGTTCGAAGAGACTGTCCTAAGCCGATTAAAGTCGTCTGAAGATAGTAAGAATTAAATAAAAATACAGCATCGGACTGAAAAGGATAAAATTAGCACAGAAGAAAATAGTATGGTGCCGTATACAGAATCAACCGCTGAGCTACAGGTGCTAGACAGCCTCCAAAGCTTATGTGAAGAAGGTTCTGTATCTGTTGAAGGAGGAATTTTAAGTTTGAATCCGATGGCGTAGATTTTATTCCATTCTGTTTACTTTTGGACTAATTTACTGTATTTGTCCTAGGCGAGATTACAAAATGGAGAGGTTAGATACAGCCTTCATAACACTTAGACAAGACATATGAAAGTGCTTAGATCTTGAATTCGTTTCGTTTCGTTCGTTTTTGAAGGCTCCAACATGCTTGCATGCGTCGGCCTTGGTCACCTAATAGCAGCTCTCCATGCTGCTCGGTCTTTGGCAGCCTCCCTTAAGAACAATTTGCAGACTTTAAACTTTCGGCCCTTTTCTCTTTGCATAAAAAAGCTACTTCAAACTGTCAGATACATGAAAAATACATTAAGCATTTCAGGAAAAGGGAGCGATCGTTCAGTGCAGGGCTTACCTATCCTACTGTTTAAATTGCGTACTTCTCCACCCACGTTTAACCCTTTCAGTACCGTGACGTTATTTGTTATGCTTTCACCTGCCGATTTTATTCTGCCCAGGAGACCCTTCTCGAACAGAAGAGGTTAACCGTGGCCATCATTAACCCCGTCAGTGCGAGAGGTCACTTACAAAGGTGAAAAAATATCGTATATAGATAGATATAGGTACAGAAATAGAAACAGATCTATTACACACGTCGTACTGGTCATATCTGCACAAGTGTCCGCATCTGTTCCTCGGAATTTAAGGAATTTAACTCATTTATCCGAAAACGTCATCTCATTTCATTTTTCAAAATCTCCAGATTATTTTTTTCTGCTTGCTTTACTCTCTCTCTGAACTGGAAGCGTTACATACATCTTTCCTTAATCCTTTCAGTACGGAGACCCTTCCTGATCCTGATAAAATTGTTTGGAAGTGGCAAGAATATGCTAAAAAATGTCATCTGATTGAAAAGATTTAATCGCTGGTGCTTTAAGAAGTATCCAAACGCTTGTTCATCCTACTGTATGAAATTTTCTCTTCTCTGTTCCATCTTTAGTATTTAATCATGATGCTGAGGTGGTTTAAGCGTCTTCAGAAACCTTATCCTTCTTCACTCCCCTGTACCTCATTTTTCACCCTTTTTTTATATGTATTTTCCTTCACGTTCCCCTCATTTGGCTCTCTCAGCATATATGGGTGCACCAGAACTGATAATTTTGTTGTTTACTGAGTTCTTAACATCTACTACATTTAGGCGACCCACTGCAAACACTTCAGATTTCTGGTATCATTTCATTCACTGTACTTGTTCAGAAACCTGTACATGTCTGCCGCACTTCAGTCAGCACAGATTACCTATGCAAGAATCGAAGCAATTTCACTATGCTTGTACTAGACCTACATGGACCTGTAGTTAATGCATATGGTACATAATCACTCATTTCTATATTTCATTCATAAATCATTTCCGGTCCCTCTGTCACCTTATCCCATCGGTGAGTGCTGACATCTGACCAATCCCGTTTTCCACGCCACTATGTCATCTTCGATTCACACAGCACTACTTCTTGTATGTATATCACAGCATCCCTCATTGAAAAGTTTCATTTCCTTTTGATCAACAACGCTTCATCTATTTCTCATAGCCATACGAGCCTGTTAGTCGTTATTGAGATAGACATCGTGTTTGGCTCGGATTTCTTTTTCTTTTATTTTTTTTAAAATCATTATATTTAGGCAGAAGTCCCTGTCATCTTTTGTCCTACGTCTGTCAAGTACCCGATACTGAGAGAGGGACCTGCAATATGAGCGTGCAAAATTTCAGAACAAATATCTGAAATACGCTCTAAATATCGATTGGCTTAGTAACGACACGTATGACTTGGTTCTTTCAGTTTCTCTCCAGTAATAATTAACTGGTATGGTTAGACTAAATAATGTAAGTGCGATCAGAGGAATGAAAGATTTAATCCAGGTCCTAAACATTTGTTTGTTTGTTTAATTGTCTCTTTGTCCGACTCTGAATAATCTTAAAAGAACCGTCTGGACATTTCGAATAACTTACATTATACTTTTGTGTCAATATCCAGACTTTACCTTACATGAATGGAACCAGGGCGCATTAATCGACAAACCACGTAACCAAGCCTCTTTCACTGACTTCAGACTTGTAAGTTTTGTTGCCCTGTAATTATCTGCCTCCTGTTAAACAACTTTTGCCTCAGAATCGCTCATTAACAGCAGGTGCCTCAGCATATGTTGACGTGCCTATCATGTGAAGTCCCAGTGTTCAGTTTTCAGGATGTATATCTTGACAACAAATCTGTACTGAAATCTAGAGACAGCGTGAAAATAGATGAGAAAACAGACTAGGTTAATATTCAGAATGAGTGAGGCAGGGGTGTGTCCTGTCTCCAGATTTGTTTTCCTCTTATGGACAGAAGTGTATGGATGATCTGGAGGACGTGGCAGGAGTAAGCACTGGAGGAAGATGACACGGTTTTGTTGGCGGACTCTGAGGAAAAGTTGCAGAGATTGGTAAACGAGCTGCAAGAGTCGTGTGAAAGAAGAGGTTAGAAGATAAATGCCAAGAAGACTGAGGTCATGGGAATAACGAAGAGAAGAGAGATGCTGAGATTAATAGTGAATGTACGAGGGAGACAAGTAAAGCAAGTAGAAAGTTATAGATACTTAGGGAGTCCAATATCAGAGGATGCAGATTATGAAAAGGAAATAAAACGAAGAATTGCAGCGGCAAAATCAACTTGTGGAAAAGTAAAGAAGATTTTAACCAATATAAGTATAAGCATGGAGAATAAGGATGTTCAAATGTTTTATATGGTCAACTTTGAAGTATGGATGCGAAACGTGGACTGTAAACAGGAACAGGAAGAGGATAGAAGCTGTGGAAATGTGGTTTTCACGAAGAATGTTAAGAATTCCTTCGACAGCTCGGGTGACAAAGGAGGAAGTATTGAGAAGGGCAGGAATGGGAAGAGAGATTATGAAATGCATAAGGAGGAGGCGGCTGAAGTTTGTTGGCCACATACAGTGCTCGGAGCTAAGGGGCTTGAAAGCAACTATTTGCTGGGAAGAGTGGAGGGAACAAGAGCAAAGGCAAGGAAGAGAATGAAGATTATGGTCGCCGACGTCTATTGTCACTCCGGAAAAGGTATATATTGATACATTTCCACATGAATATAATTTTGACTCACTGTTATTTATTACTTAGACATTCACATCGTGCCTCTCCCCTTCAGTCCCTGTACGGTTCACAGACGGAGGATGTGGAGAATGCTAAAGGACCTTCGTCGCTACATTCTTATACACAAATATTTACCACTTTATGAATGCATCACCACAGCTTCCTTCTCCATGTTATCAGTAGTTTCTCTTCACTTCCCTCAGGCGTTTTAAACCTGTAAGTTGGTTCTTCGTTTATTTTTTCTCATATACGGTTTATAGCGATTTGTTAGCGCCAAATGATAAATAATTCTGTAAATATAAAGGCATTCCTTGGGAACGACTGGCCTGTTTGATCTCTGCATTTCCATAGTTTTAATTTCCTCCTCCTCCCATTACCTTAAGACGGGTTCTCAACCTTTTTAATCTTATGTACCCCTTGAAGTCTTTCAGTACTGGTCACGTACCCCTTACCCACGTAATTGAAAACCACAAACTTGGCCATGAAACCATTACCAGTTGTTATGGCTGCAGTGTAGGCACATGACTTCGTAGCCGCAAGCAAAATCCATGACAAATTAGAGGGAAAAAAATCAGACCAAATACACTGGAAACCATGAGGCAGATCTCAACGTCCCTGAGGGTGAGGGTAGTGAGGGAAGAGTGGTGAGTGGGTGACAATGAGAGGCAAGCAGTGCGTCTCACTTTGGTACCTGTTTGGTACGCGTGAGGAGAGACGTGATCGATAGAAAACGAGCAAGGGTTACTACTGTATTATGGGTTTGCAAGGTTGTGTGGCAAGTGTAGTCCAAGAGAGCTTTCTCTCAAATGACATAACTCCAAGAGTTTCCTTGTTAACACTGTCACTTAGTGTCCTGGTTCTAGTGGAGGACACATCTACCCTAGCACATGTAGGCCACTTTCTACAAACAGGTTTGCAGTTATTCAAAACCGAAGTATTTTGAGAAACCTGTCACGTACCCCCAAAATTCCTCTCACGTACCCCTGGGGGTACGCGTACCCCAGGTTGAGAACCCCTGCCTTAAGACATGGGGAAGGTGCTCTGTAGCCCACAGCGTTTGCACCTGTGACAAAAACAGGGACCGCATTGTTAATTGGATGCTTTCGTGTAGCAGTCTGGTGGAATGTGTAGAAACGTTCTCTCTCTCTCTCTCTCTCTCTCTCTCTCTCATCTGACATACAACTCTCTTCTGTTTCAAAACACCAAAACAAATATGAAATGTGTACGTGAAACAGGATATTGCAGGAGTGTTGTTTCATATCAGAAATACTTTAAATCTGATAACTCTGTTGGCAGGTTTAGTTAATTACATGACATATTTGATAGTGTATTTTTGTGATTTTGTAATTCTGTAGTATAGAATAGCACACTTACCTAACTATTGAATTCTGATGGCCTGTTTATTCTGTTCTTTTCATATGCAGACGATTATATTTATCATGGGAGAGACCTTTCGAAATTCAGGGATTTAAATATAGATTTCATAAACAGTTTCACTAGTAGTAGTTCCATCTAGGCTGAATATGATAGTCTTGATATATGAGAAATATAAGTACGTCCGCTGGCCGAAGGGGTTAGAAAACTTTAGAGCTCATTCAGTTCAAGGACCTCTCTTGTTTCTAATGGTTATTCTGGTAGTCATTCTCTCTCTCTCTCTCTCTCTCTCTCTCTCTCTCTCTCATACACACACACACACACATTCGCACTTATAATGCGGTATTTACACGCGCACACATTCGCCCTTTATAATGCGGTATTTTCCTTGGTTTGGAAGGCTAGCTAACTACACTTCGTAGTCACTCTTTTTCTATGACAGTTTAACATTTTTTTGGGTTATTTTTGTTCTCGGTTTCGCAGCCACGAAGTAATAAATTTTACAGAGGAGATTATTAGCTTAATCCGCTCGTAGTGCACATAATTCCAATACTCTTCCACTTAGCGGTGGACAATGGGGAACTTCTGAAAAGCTCCAACCCGATAGAGGGCACTGGGAACTAGTTTAACACGTTCCCGCGCTGTTTAAAAAGCTTATTTCTCTTTGTTAAAAAATCTATACTGTTGTGTGAAACTGAATCAGAGTAATGTCATATACCATAATATAAAAAATACAAATAGAAAACGTAATTATTACGTAGCGTGAATTGTTTTATCATGTACAGGGATGAAATATTCATTAATGGCAATCTCACCATTGCATTGGTCCTGTAATATTACATTTCTGCTATGTAGTGGAAGTAAGGTTCTTAATATTTAGTTGGCTCAGACTGTAAATTAAGCCTAGTGGGTATCTTAACTCATTCAATCTCTATGTTGGCTTAAATTTAATGTTGAGTAAATACTGGCATTCGTCATCACATTTCATCCATTCTAGAGACCGTCCCAAAAGCTGCGTCATTGTTTGGTAGATCTCGTGGAGGGTGGATGTGGAAGGTAGAGCAAGCCATACAGGGAGTCATTTCTATATTTACGATCTGCATAGCTGGATGTAGAGGAGTTCAAGGTAAGTAATTGTGGAATAAGTGAAAATCATAACAGGGAACTGCCCTGTGCTGAGCATGCGTGACTTGGTTGGGCAAAGTGTTGAATACCATAGTCGTGTTTTCGCGATATTAAAAGTCAAGATACTGTATCTTGACCAATATTGTTATGGTATATTGACTTTCGTGCTGATACCCGTTTTCGCGAGCACTAAAAGTCAAAACGATATTGAATCTTGAGCATGACTAGGCAAGATTAGTCAATGTTCCTCCCGAGGTATTTTGACTGATATTGACTTTCCATTTTGTAAACAAACCCTGAGCGGCGGAGGCCCAGCCGGACTCGGTAGAGAAGAAAACTTTCCACCTGTTGATTTCAGTTAAGTGTATGTGATTTCCATAATACTGAAACAAATCTTTTGCCACCAAAATATTTATGACCATTTTACCTTGTGTCCAGCAACAATGGCACAGCTGCACCTTCATCTGCCGCCATATTCTCAAGCCATAGCCCCGTCTGGTTAGTCACTTGAGGAATAATATAATTAAATTCCTCTACTTCCAGAAAATCTTCCAAGGCATCCATTACGCACGACAATGTTTACATGGCACTCTTGTAAAGGCAATACAGTCTTGCCGCAACCCGTTTTTGCGACACTCACTTGAAACTCAATATCAGTCAAAATGAATATCAAGATGATTTTGACTTGAAAAGGTCGCGAAAACGCGACTCATATTTACTCAGCATTACGCCATTATAGAGACTGAATGAGTCAAGAGACTCGCTAGGCCTAATTTGCAGTCTGAGCCAACTATATATTAAGAACCTCACTTCCACTACAAGTAGAAATGTAATATTACATGTCCAATGAAATGGTGGGGTTGCCCTCGATGAATATTTCATTTCCGTATATGATAAAACAATTCACGCTACGTTATAATTGACGTTTTCTATTTGTATTATGGTATGTAACATTACTATGATTCAGTTTCACACAACAGTGTAGATATTTAACAAAAAGAAATAGGCTTTTTAAACAGCGCAGGAATGTGTTACACTACAAAGTCCGCAGTGCCCTGTATCGGCTACTAGCTTTGAGAGCACCCCGTTATATTATCCAGAGATTTTAATATTGTGACACTAACGCCTTCATGCTAGAGACAAATCAAGTATTCTATTCCCCCTTACGCCAGACTGCTTTATTTATCTGAGAATGAGTTATGAGAGTCTGAGCGTTAATATTCGAGTAAATTTTACAAACTATTTCACACCGAAAAATGAATAGAAGTGTTAAAATGCCTCCTGAGATAAAAATATTTGAGATTGTACTTACCATTGTCAAGTAGCAACGGATTCGCAAGTTCATGGATACAAGGTGTGGGCATTGCATGAGAAGAAAAATAAATATGGCCTATTTCAGTTCAGTGAATATATAACTTAACGACCGGAAACATGCAGTGACACTGGAACATTTCTAGAAACGGCTTTGTCTGTCTGCCTCCCACTAACGATTGTCAGGCTCGAGGTGCTTCACTCCCGTCGACTTCAGTGCCATAAGCGAAGCCACATCACACCACACCACATATCACAACATACCATACCACCCTCATACACCACGGCACAGTACAACATACCACTCTTACACCACACCACACACATCATACCATACCACCCTCTCACACCGCACCACACAACATACCCTATACCACCCTCTCACAGCACACCACACACAACATACCTTACCACCCTCTCACATCACACCAAACAAAATGACTCTCCCATACCTCACCCCATCAAAGGCATCAGCCAAAGGGCCTTAGAAGCTCCCACCTCTGTTAATTTTCCACTTGTCTGTTGTACTGTTGCTGCCACCACATGATTTTTTTTTTACGTAGAGGACAGAGGTCTAGTAGTAAGTGGGTTTTTGAAGGCTGTATCCAGCTGATCCAGTTCAGTAAATCTCCCCACAGAGTCTCCTCCTCCATTCCCTCCCCCCCAAAAGCCTCCTCTCCTTCCTATTTTCCTTCCCCCCAAGCCTCCTCTCCCTCCTTGTCATTTGTATTCTGGTGATGTTTAAGTAAATTGGTTGAATCTGAGAGAAATGGGCGGCTGTATATGTAAATCTCTATCTTGCGGTGTGAAAATGGTAAGTTGTGCAGGGAGAAGTGGACTGATTCTAGTGTGGCCAGCTTATTGATATAACCATCAGCTTTTGCTCGATTGAAGGTTTTGTTATGAACCATCTTTTTTGTCTATTTATTAATCATCTTTCGAGCTATCTATCTGTCTGTCGGTCTGCCTATCTGCCTGTCTTTCTCAATGTATCCGTATATTGCCTGACGGAACATCCTGTGAGGGGAGGCAGAGCCAAAATTATCTCCATGTGTTTGTTCCTAATTAGTAAGGACCCCCCTTTACCACGACCACCTCCCCCTCGCTCACACACTCCTCACTTCTCAGTCTCAGTTTCCCTGATATTCCATACTCACATATAGCTTACTCTTCTAGTCAGTTTCTCATTCTCCATGCGTTCTACATGGCCAAACCATCTCGGAGCTTTTCCTCCCCCCCTTTTTTTAGCTTTGCTCCCATCAACCTCACTCCATGAAAAAGAAAACTGGAGATCAACTGAGAATGAAATCTGTAGGAGTCCGTCAGCCGAAGATGGCATTCTTTTATTTGATGGAATATGCTGTGAAGGTACTGGTAAAGCATATGGTGGTAATACATGTAAGCTTCCACTAGTGATACGATGGCTCATTCAGATTAAGTAAAGATAGGTAGATCAACAGGTAACAAACACATTGATAAACATATAGTTGGATAGAAAGGTACATATATAAATAGAGAGAGAGAGAGAGCACATATTTACAGTTCCTCAGTGTTGTGTTGATAGCCTAATAGTGATGAATATAAATGAAGGAAATCAGAATATTTACGAATATATTATATGCCACATACACTGAGAAGTAAGTTTAATCTATTTTTCCGACGACTGAAGGGGCTACAGTATAAACGAAGAAATGTAGGACAAAGAAGAACAACAAATAGTACAGTATTCTCTCTCTCTCTCTCTCTCTCTCTCTCTCTCTCTCC
>JAGKTI010003623.1:0-14046 GCA_018397915.1 Birgus latro
TGGACAGTCTTCCACGTCAAAAGACGACGATCACATTCAAAGAGTGTGTGCTGTAATCTAAGACCATCATCACCTGACTGTCTGTAAAGTTTCTGAAGAAGCAGGCACTTGTAAAACTTCATGCCACACAATTTTAACCGAAAAACTAAAAATGCATCTTGTGGCCACATCTGCTGACAGATAAGCAAAATGAGAACCATGTCACAGTCAGTCAGGAGCTGTTTGACTGTTCGAATGCTGATGAAAATTTTCTACAAAATGTCATAATAGGTGTTGAAACGTGGATTTACAGCTACGATGTCAAAACAAACAGGCAGTCATCACCATGGGTTGGAACATCACCACCATGACCAGAAAAAGCACATCTGAGTCACTCAAATGTGAAGGAAATATTGTCTCTTTAATGGAAGGGCGTCATTCATCATGAGTTTGTTTCACGTGGTGAGACGGTCAGTAACAAGTTTTATTTGGACATCCTGAAGCGTTTGAAGAAGGCAGAGTGAAGGAGGAGGCCTGAGGCACTGACAAACAAAACCTGGATGCTGAACCACGACAGTGCACCTGCTCACATGTTGCTCCTTATCTGTGACTTTTTGGTGAAGCACCAAATGAATATCATGCCCTAGCCACCCTACCCTACGGATTTGGCACCTGTGGACTTCACCCTCCCCCCCAAGTTGAAATCCACCCTGAAAAATTGCCAATTTCAGATGATAGAAGAGATGAAAGAAAATTTGCTATGAGAACAGCACTCCATCCTTGAAAACATGTTCCAGGACGCATTCCAGAACTTGAAACAACATTGGGAATGTTGTATGGAGCAGAATATTTGAAGGAGACAAGTCAGATTAAGTTGTAAGTAAAGCAATAAATTTGTCTGTCAAAAAACTTGTTCTCTTTTTTGGACTGACCTCATACCTAAACTTTCCTTATAAACCTGTAATCTAAAAAATGTATCTTCGTAATTTTATTCATGCTACCTCTCAAAGATGTTACATGGAAAAAATTTCTTACAATATGAGGTGATGAAGGCTATATCTAATTCCTCCAGTTTGAAAAAGACTCTCTTAAACTGAAAAAAGTTACCTGTAAGCAGCATGAGTGAAGAAAATGAAGAACAAAAAGTCAACTATGAGAGGGTATAGGAGTGAGGTGGAGGGGGAGATACAGACCAAGGGTGATGTGGAGGGATGGGGATGGAGAAGTACAGCATAAGAATAAAGGTAGTGTGAGCTGGAAGGAGGACAACCTGATGGCAGTGGACAGGGTGACATAGAGGTGATATGTCTGTGATCACCTCCTGCAGGATTAAGGTGTTTGGCGACAGACAGATAAAGACCAATAGAGAGATAGATGGATAAAGTAGTGAGAAAGTGGCAAGAATAAAGTGGATAATGTTGCTAATCCACAGTAACCCTTACCTCTGCAGCAATCCTCTCTTCCTCAGCCTTCAATTGCTGCTGCTTCTTCTTGTTATCAGTGGAGGTCCAAAAGTCATCATCGAACCAGTCACCCTCTATCCCCTCCACTGAGAATTCTGTGTTTTCGCTGAGCTGCCCCAGTCTGGATTCCAGGTCTAAGTCTTGAGATGTAAGGTTCACTAGTTTGCTACTTAGTGCCTTCTGTTCAAGGAGATAGATTTCAAGTGTTAATACAGACAGAGGCAAGTACAGTACTGACACCTTCTATCTGATAATGAACATTTAATTCTGTTCTTGCTAGTACTTCCTTCTATCCAATGACATGTATTTAATTATACTTCTACTATCCCCAGACAGTTTTCTTCAGTTCTAAAAAGACATTCTAAAAAGGAAAGGTTTGATAAAGCCTTTATTAATTCCTTCACTACTAGGGTGCTTTCCCACATTAAATTAAACTGTCTGCTACCAATTCTACTAAATGTAATGCTGGATAACTAGAATCTTCATTTGTTCTTCACAACAAGATATCCCTTCAGATCTAAATAAAACTGTTTGTAGGAATTTAAAAAAAAATAATAATAATAAAAAATAATAATATACTGTAGTAAAGCAAAGCACCAGACTGAAGTTTAACCATTCCAATCAGAGAATGTTTTTTTATATTTCCTTCTTGCTGCCATCAGACAATTTCACTCATTTAGGAAAGACCTCTCATAATGAAGCTCTTAATGAAGGCTGTATCGTAGCCTTACAGTTTAATAATTATCTCCAAATCTGAATACAATCATCTGGAGACAGCAAAATTAAGAAAAAGAAAAAAAATGCACTCAGACTGCAGGGGTTAATCACTTCAATCAGAGAATGTTCATGTAATATACTCGTATTCATGCAATAACTGGACAATTTCATTCAGCTTTGGGCAGACTTATCAAACTGGAGGGGTTATATTTATCCTTCACCAATCTCCTTCACTTCTAAATCCCCTTCATACACTGATTAAAGGGAAAAATATACTGCAGTGAAATGGTAGAGCATAAATAGCAAGTCAATACAGTACAAACTCTCAAATCCAAAAAATCACACTTCCAACTATGCCCACTTTCCAGAATATTCTTTTCATGCACCAAAGAATGTTCATCAGCTGTCTTCACACAATCACTGCATCTCTGAAGACAAAATTAATTTTTGGTGGACAAGTGTAGAAACTGATAATATACTACTAACTATTTTACTGTATTTACCGTTAATTGCATTGTAAGCTATTTATTACACAATTTGCTCTTGGGTATCATTATAGTTCTACATTCAAAAATTCTCCATTTCCATGAGGCTTTTCAACTCAAGCATTTTGGATCTGAAAATTTATGTTGTACTAAAAATACAGCAATATTATAATAGCTTCTATGTCCACTCAAACTATTGAATTTTCCACACAACTGGTACTACAAATCTGGTTACCTGGCAGATCAGCTTAGGTACTTATGGAACTTTAATGTGCAGTTTTTCTGTGGCTACTGTATATAATATGCAACACTGCCTGTAACATAAAAATTCACATTTACTAATCTTTATCATTAAAATATTTGAAAATGTCATAAGTTGCAGTGTGAATGAAGGTAAAATTATTTATTTGTCTTTATCTACCTATACTGTACTGATTTTTTTATCACTATCTTTCTAGTTATCTATCAATCTGCTAAATGAAATGCAACAACAGTTAACCTCTTCAACCCAAGGACTTGACTTTACTATTTATTCTTGCTGCAACCAAATTATCTTATTCAGGCTGAGAAAGCCCACTGGTAAGGGAAGAGTTAATGAACACTATACTTAACCCCTCCACTGTGAAAAGCTTCTTCTATGGTAAATAACACAGTTTGGTGATAACAAACAAGACTATACTATACAGTACAGTTGGTGTGCATTGATAAAATGTTGTGTGAGGTGAAACAACCTGAGTGAAACATGCTTCTGGTTTGTGACTGATGGGCTAAAAGAATTTCTAAATATCATTTATAACTGAAACAACTACACAGTGAAGCTTAAGGAACTTTAAGTGAAACATGCTTCTGGTTCATGTCTGAAGTGTTATAGGCACAAAAAAATAATAATTTATGACTTTATAACAGCTTTACAATGTTTGTGCCTTTATGATAAAAAAAAATGGTGCTAATTTATCAGCACCTAAAAACTGAAACCAATAAGTGAAGCAGCTTTAAATAAGGACTACTGATATTTAACCCCTTCAGTTCAAAAGGTAGTGCTGGAGGAGGCTTTCATGTGGTGGCACTGATATGACTGGACAGTGCAGCTGCCTGGTTATATAAATTCCTCTCTACCCCTTCTCTATTCCCCAGGAAGAGGATGGTAGACTATGGGGTCAAGGGCAGTTTCAGCCTGCAGTCCACTGGGCTCACATAAAGTGAGACTGGGACTTCAACTACTACTACTACTGTACTAGACTGAAAGTTCTGTCCTCTGGTGAATAAAATTATCTGGTGAAGGAAAGACAACAGTGCTATAAACAGTCATAGGACTGAAGGGGTTAATTGCTTATGTCAAGACACCTTGTGATGTAGTGGGTCCCGGGGATCTAGCCAGATAAGGCATATAGGGGTTTACATCCAAGGTATGGTTGGTGGTATACGGTACCACTCGCACACCACCACTCAGCAAAAGCTGAGTTATTAGTCTCACCCTAAATTAGTAGCCAAGATCTTAGATATTAAAAACAGACGATATCAATAAATAGATATATAGATAGATACACTAATTTTCAGATGCCTTATGAAAAACACTCCTCACCGGATCTATGGCAAAATGATCTCCTTCCATCTCCTTAGGTGCATAAAAGGAAAGCAATACAATTAACTACATAAATCGGAGGACACATTTTTAGCTTATCCTTACAACCACAAATTAATTATCCTTGACTCAGGAGAGACTCTGGAAAGATTAGGCTACATCCACATCCAATGCTTGTGGTTGCGGATGGGAAGATCTTGCCCTCACCCGCCCGTGTCCAATGGGACCACCCGTACGGGGTTATAGTGATGAAAAACTCTCGCCCGCACCAGCAAGCCTCTGATGTGGATGCAGCCTTAGATATAGTCTCATTAACCTCCTTTGTTACAAGAAGTCTCCCATAAGCTGAATTAAATCATCTGTTTGTAGCAAGTAAAAATATAAAATACATCATCAGACTGAAAGGGTTCACCACTTAAAGCTGGTTGATGTCTTTCTTACTTTACTCTTCCTGCTACAGTTCTTTCACCTTAACTTGGTCCAGATTTTCATCCTTTTGCACATGCTGGCTAGCACAGTTGTCAGGGAGGGAAAGAAAGAAAAAAAAATGCTGTCTCTACATCCTTTCCACACCACTGCTCTGTGACGATTATCATATTTTAGTAATAATCTGCTACAATGCAGTATTCAAGTCAGAGAAATGGTAATTTTAGTCCAGGTTAGAGCAAAAAGAATATACCAGATGATTACACTTAGCTGCTCTCTTACTGTTTCTATCCTTCTATCTGTGCCTTCATCTCTAGCTTCCTTTCTGGTCATTCTACAGCCGCTGTTGTAGACGGCCATCGTTCTTCTCCTAGATCTATCAACAGTGGTGTTCCTCAGGGCTCTGTCCTATCACCAACTCTCTTCCTTATATTCATCAATGACCTTCTGAGCTGTACATCTAACCCTATCCACTCATATGCCGATGATTCCACCCTTCACCTTTCCATTCAGTTTCCACAATGTCCATCTCAGCAGATGCTTCAACAAACCAGGGATGAGGCTATGGCACACCTAATGTCTGACTTGGCTCATATCTCTGACTTGGGTAAAAATAATATTGGTGCTTTTAATGCATCAAAGACTCAGTTTTTACACTTATCAACCCGACATAGTACCCACTAACGTTTAATAATGTTCAGCTCATTCCTGCATCATCCTTGAACATGCTTGGGGTTTCATTCACTCGAGATTTGTCTTGGAAAGAACATATTACATCTCTTGTGAAATCTGCTTCCAAGACATTAGGTGTGCTAAGCCGACTCCGAACCTTCTTTACCCCTGCATAGTTGTTCACTTTATACACAGGTTTTATTTGCCCCTGTTTAGAGTACAACTCTCATGTGTGGGGCGGCTCCCCACATACAGCTCTTCTCAGTAGGGTGGAGTCAAAGGCTTTATGTCTCAGTAACTCTCCTCCTCTTACTGACTCCCTTCCACCTCTGTCTCTTCGCCACACTGTTGCATCTTTATTTCTTTTCTGTCGCTACTTCAATGGCCACTGTTCCTCCGAACTGTCTGCTTGCTCTACAACGGGTATGTGGCACCCATCTAGCAACAACTTCTCATCCCTTTTCTATCCAACTCTCTAATACAAGCGTTAACCATTACTCCCAGTCCTTCATTTATGCAACTGGTCAACTCTGGAACTGTCTTCTTCTGTCTGTATTTCCCATTTCCTAAGATCTCCAGTCTTCCAAACAGTGTGTCAAGGCATCTCGAAATGAACGGATCTTGAATTTGGCTCTCTTTTGTATTATTTTTGTTTTTTTTCTTGGAACGAACAGTTTTTGGGCCCATGGCCTTTGGTTCCTTCTTCCTTGCATTAAAAAAAATAAAAAATGCTAAGGTAAGGTGTTTCTATTGCAGGGCTGTATTAGTTCCTTCACTCTGTTTTATTTTAGTTTATTCTTGCTACCTCCAGACTATTTATTTCAGCTCATGGGAAATCTCTTGTAGTGAAAGGGTTAATGAATGCTGTATTTAACTCCTCCATTTCATAAATTCTCTCCAATGCTGAAGAAAACTGTCTGGTGAAACAGTCTATCTATCTATCTATTGTCAGACGCCTCAATCCCGTACGGGGTGCCCACAAACAAATCGCCTCCATGTCGCTCTGTCCCCCACCATTTCACTGCCCTGCTCCCAACTCACACCCCCCTCTCTCACATACCTCCCCACTCCATCCCTCCACCTCATCCTCGGCCTCCCCCTCCCTCCACCTCACTCACATACACTCTCCTCATCAGTCTCTCAATCTCCATCCTCTCCACATGCCCAAACCACATCAATGTGTTTCCTCTAACACTTCCTATCATGTCCACATCCACACCACAATGCTCCTTCACTTCCTCATTTGTTAGTCTGTCTTTCCATGTGACTCCACATGCTCCTCTCAAATAACTCATTTCCACTGCTCTCACTCATGACTTCTGTCCTTCCAACAGGGTCCAAGCTTCACTTCCATATGTTAGAGTTGGTATCACAATACTGTCATGTAGCATCTTTTTCACTTCCATGCTCACTTTCCTGTTTCTTATCACTTCTTTCAAGGAACCAACAACCTTCCTTCCCTGCTGCACCCTTTCAAGCACTTCACCCTCCAGACTTCCATCCTTACTCATCACACTACCCGAGTACTTAAATGAACTCACATTCTCCATATCCTCCCCATCCAATCTCACTGTACATTCGCGGACTTCACTTCTCTCGAAGACCATTACTTTACTCTTCCTTACATTCACATTTAGATTCTGCATCTTACACACTCTCCCAAACTCATCTACCAAGCCTTGCAGCTCCCCTTCACTCAACAACATAGTATTGTCTGCAAACAGTACAGGGAGTTTCCAAACACTGCCCTCTCTCACTAGGGCCACTCCAACATCCATTCCCCTACCTTGTATCTCTTTTATAACCCCATCCATATACAGATTGAACAACCATGGAGACATGACACATCCTTGTTTCAATCCAACCTTCAAATGGAAAAATTCACTCAGTTTGCCATCCACACGCACTGCAGCTTTAGCACCCTCATACATACTATTAACTGCCTTCAACAACTTCCCATCTACTCCATATATTCTTAATACTTTCCACAATCCTTGTCTATCCATCCTGTCATATGCTTTCTCCAAATCCATGAAGGCTGCATACAACTTCTTTCCCTTCTCTAGAAACTTTTCTACTAAAGATCTAAGAATGAATATCTGATCTACACAACCTCTTCCCTTCCTAAAACCTCCCTGTTCTTCTCCAACTAATTCCTCTTTATTTCCCTAACTCTGTCAATAAGTATTCTACCATATACTTTTCCTAAGAAAGCAAATGCCCCTATGATTACCACACACTTCTTTTTCCCCTTTTCCTTTGTACAGAGGAACAATTATACCTGACTTCCAATCCTCCGGGACTCTACCTTCCTCCCAGGCCAATCTGCACACCTTCCACATCCATTCTATTACTATCTCTCTCCCATGCTTCAGCATTTCATCACACACTCCATCAATTCCTGGGGCTTTCCCCATTTTAACTTTCTTCATTGATTCTACCACTTCCATCCTACTGATTTCGTCCTCTCTTCTCACAACCCTCCTTCTCCCAGCCATTCCACAGCCACTTATACTTGCATTACTTTCATTCTCTATGTTCAACAAATCATTAAAGTGTTCTCTCCATCTGTTCACTTTTTCTCCCTTCTCCACTAGTAATCTACCATTTTTATCTTTCACACCCCAACTAACTTTGTTGGCACCCTGTCTACCTCTCTTTACCTCTTTCTGGAACATTTTCTTACATTCCCTCCACTTTACACTCAAATTCCTTCTAAATTCCTCATCCACTCTCTTCTTACTCTCTCTTACTAATCTTTTCACCTCTCTCCTTCTCTCTACATATAACTCTCTCTTCCGTCTCTCAACTTCTTCGATGCCCCTGTTCCTCATCCACTCATTATATGCTTTCTTTTGTGCCACAGCCTCTCTCACCTCTTCAGTCCACCATGCTGTTCCTTGAACCCCCGTTCGTCTTCTCTTCATCCCACACACCACCTCACATGCTGCACAGATTTCTTCTGTGAATATCTTGCACACACCTTCCACGTCCCCCATCTGCTCCAATCTATATTTACCCAAGCGCTCCTCCACTTCCCTTTTATATTCAGCCTTTATTCCATCCTCTTGTAACTTTTCTACCCCCCTTGTAAGAACTACTTCCTCCTGTCCTCCCCTTCTTCTCTTCATCTATTTTACTTGGACCCAAAGTCCACTCCCTCAACCTCGATATACTCTTGCATCCATTACACATCTTCTCATCCTTTCATCCACACACACAGTCAATCATTGCCTTCCGTTCATTTAGTTCACCATCCACCCTTCTCAACACTCGCAATGTATGCCTATAGATCATCTTGTGCCTGAAGAGGGTATTAGCTATCACCGACCCCCTCCCAGCACAAATGTCCACTAAAGCACTACCATTCTCATCCATCTCTGCAGGCACACCCCACTCACCAACCACTCCATCCACCTTCACATTCCCTACTTTTCCATTCATATCTCTAATCAGAAACACTCTCTCATTCCTTCCAGACTTTTCCGAGCACGCTTCCACACTTGTCCAAAACTCTTCTCTCACTCTACTTACACGATCTTGCGATGGCGCATACGCACACACAATCGCCCACATTTGTAGTCCAACTTTCACTCTTACCCACACAATCCTTGACCCAACTGATCCATACTCTCTTATATTCTCATTCCATCTGTTACTCACAGCAATACACACTCCTTCTTTTGCCCTCTCATTCTCACCTACTCCCACGCATATACCCCATCCATACTCCCATTCTCTCACACTCTCACCTAGCCATTTAGTTTCAGTTATTCCACATATATCCACTTTTGCACCCTCAAGCACCTGTACAATCTCTCTCTTTCACCTCATCATTCATACCCCTTACATTCCAAGTTACGATCCGTAACAAGTCCTTTGTCCGGTCCTCTGTCATCAACTTTTGATCAGTCCTGGTCCAAGGCTTCTTGTTTGTATTTTTAGTTTTAGTGGTGAAACAAGAAAAAAAATAAAATACAAATCATCAGACTGAAGGAGTTATGGCTATCGTTAACCCCTCCAGTTTGAAAGCCTCTCCTAAGCTGAATAAAATCATCAGGAGATGCAAGATTAAAGTGAAAAAGACATTCCCAGACTGAACTGGTTAAAGCTGAAATAAATACAGGTACTATACATACAGTGGCATAAGGGAACAATTAACTTACTGTTCTAGCAATACATCATCTTACTGTCAGCAAGCACATTTGGGTAGAGTACTTTACAAAAAGTGAATTAATATATAGTATAAACTCTACTCTGAACTCACATTCCCAGACTGAACTGGTTAAAGCTGAAATAAATACAGGTACTATACATACAGTGGCATAGGGGAACAATTAACTTACTGTTCTAGCAATACATCATCTTACTGTCAGCAAGCACATATGGGTATAGTACTTGACAAAAAGTGAATTAATATATAGTATAAACTCTACTCTGAACTCACACATATAAATATGCACAATGACCTCAAGCATGTTCTTTATTAAAAACTGAACATTACTGACAGAAATGCATGAAGACACATATTACACAGAGCCTAAACATAAACTGTAGAAAATGACATTTAGCAACAAATGCTGTACAGCCATATACATAACGAATAATTATAAGAAGGCTGCAAAATGTGTGACTGAGTGACAGAATCTGCTGACAAAATTATAATATACTGTACGGGAAAGCAGATTCAAACACCCTGTATCCAGGTAATGTTTACTTTAGCTTATTACTACAATTACCAAAAGGTTTTACGCAACTTATGAAAGGCCCATCAATTCTAGTACTAAAAGGGTCTATTAAGGTTATAATTAACCCTTCCAGCTCCCACTCTAAGCTCAATAAAATCATCCAAAGAAGGCAAAAACAAAATGAAAAAGGTTTCCTCAAGCTCATCAAGTTAAACAAGGAATTTCTGTACATCTTCAGTAATGACTGAAAAATTATGTCAAGGAACAGCTTCAAATGCATATTAGTTGGCTTGTTTTCATCTGACAGAACTGGACTGTTATCACCACTTAAATACTCAGGTGTGGTTGAACATAAATCTTGGTTACATGGTACAGATAAGTCTCCTTCATTATTGCTCATGTCCATCCTCCAATCTGACTACACCTGGCCATCAACAAAACTGAAAATGGGTTACAGATCTTTATCACGTAAAAACAAACTTACTTTAAATCAAGACATCCTTAGCCCAATGAGCCTGGGAGGTAACTTTTTAAATTTACTCTTGCTCCCGATGATTTTATTTAGCTTAGGAAGGATCTCTCAGTGTGAAGGGATGACAACTGGGTATGCAAAGTGAGAAGTGTGAACACCGGTGGTAGGGTTGCAAGAGGCAGATCGAAAAAGACCTGGAACAAGGTCACGGAGTGTGACCTCAGGGATAAGGGACTGAATAGGGAGGTTGCCAGAGATCAAGCAGCGTGGAAAGCCACTATTAAGTGACCAAGACCGACACATGCAAACATGTTGGGGCCCTTATAAATTATACGATATCTATCCCTTTTCAAACAAAGTCCTCCATATGCTGAACAAGATTTTCTGGAGATAGCAAGGTTGAAGTAAAATAATACATCATCAGACTCCAATGCTTAACCCACTGTGCCTAAGTATGTCTTTTTCCTTTTATTCTTACCACCTCCTGATGGTTTTACTCAGCTCATGGCAGGCTTATGGAAATGGAGAGGTTAGATTCAGAATTATAAACTGTTTCAATACAAGAACCCTTTGCTAAGCTAAACAAAATAGCCTGGTAACAGCAAGAATAAACTAAAGAAGATGTCACCTGGATTGAAGAGGTTAAAACAAGATTCTTATAAATCAGGACAGAAGCATGATTAAAAGCCCAGACACCGCTGCACGGATTAGGAAAATGTGCAATGTGTACAGTCACCCACAGTTCCAGATTTAAAAAGAGGTTTCAAGTTTTGAGCACTGTGGCATCGCCGTGTTTGTTTACAGATGACTAGATGATTTTTTTTTTTTTTTTTTTAAATGTACAGTAGGTCTTCTCTTAAAACATGGGGATGTGCTGGCAAAAAAACAACTTAAAGTGAGTCATGCTGCTAGCTCATGATTTATGGAGGGGGGAGCTCAATGCTGACTTCTGAACACCTCTATCATGAACATATGCAGCTTTCAGTGAATGAATGAATGAATGAAGAAGCGACATGGCGGCGCAACAGCATAGGTCATATGCCGCCGAACACAAACTATCTATCTATCTATCTATTGCCAGACGCCTTAATCCCACACGGGGTGGCCACAAACAAATCGCCTCCATGTCACTCTGTCCCCTGCCATTTCACTACCACGCTCCCAACTCACACACCCCTCTCTCATATATCTCTCCACTCCATCCCTTCATCTCATCCTCGGCCTCCCCCTCCCTCTCGCCCCCTCCACCTCACTCACATACACTCTCCTCGTCAGTCTTTTACCCTCCATCCTCTCCACATGCCCAAACCACCTTAATGTGTTTCTCCTAACGCTTCCCATCACGTCCTCAACCACACCACAACACTCCACTTCCTCATTTGTTGGTCTGTCTCTTCATGTGACTCCACATGCTCCTCTCAAATAACTCACTTCCACTGCTCTCACTCTTGACTTCTGTCCTTCCAACAGGGTCCAAGCTTCACTTCCATATGTCAGAGTTGGTATCACAATACTGTCATGTAACAACTTTTTCACTTCCATGCTCACCTCCCTGTTTCTTATCACTGCTTTCAACAAACCAGCAACCTTCCTTCCCTGCTTCATCCTTTCGAGCACTTCACCCTCCAGACTTCCATCCTTACTCATCACACTGCCCAAGTACTTAAATTCACTCACATTCTCCATATCCTTCCCATCCAATCTCACTGTACATTCACTAGCTTCACTTCTCTCGAAGACCATCACTTTACTCTTCCCTACATTCACCTTTAGATTCCGTTTCTTACACACTCTCCCAAACCCTTACAACTCCCCTTCGTCTTCGTTCAACAACACAGTATCATCTGCAAACAACAGTACAGGGAGTTTCCAAACACTGCCCTCTCTCACTAGGGCCGCTCCAACATCCACTGCCCGACCTTGTATCTCTTTTATAACCCCATCAATATACACATTGAACAACCATGGAGACATGACACATCCTTGTTTCAATCCAACCTTCAAATGGAAAGAGTCACTCAGTTTGCTATCCACACGCACTGCAGCCTTAGCACCCTCATACATACTCTTCACTGCCTTCAACAACTTCCCATCCACTCCATATATTCTTAATACCTTCCACAAACCTTGTCTATCCACCCTGTCATATGCTTTCTCCAGATCCATGAAGGCTGCATACAACTTCTTGCCCTTTTCTAAAAACTTTTCCACTAAGGATCTAAGAATGAATATCTGGTCTACACAACCTCTTCTGAACACATACGATAAAAGAAAATCAAAATATATAATAAAAAAAATGAAAAGCAAAGAGAAAATCGATGCTTAAAACAAACCAGCTGTATCTAAGAAACATGATAAAAAACAATGAAAAAACAATGCTTAAAACAAACCAACAGTATAAAAGAAACGACCAAAACTAAAGACATGGTGGAAAGTTAAGGGTTAAAACTAGTACATTATCATTTAAACACAAACTAAAATATGGTAAAGTTCTATAGCTTGCAGAGAAGGCCAGAACGCAACACAAAGGAGAAGGTACTTCCCCCCATAACACAAGCCTCTTCCCAAAGCACTGAGGAGAGAAAGTACGAACCGTTGTTGGCTCGGCATCTAGAGAGGTACCGCTGACAAAGGTCCCCAAGACTGGGGCAGTCAACAAGGAGATGCCACACAGTCAAAGGAACCAGACAGTCATCACAATAGGGAGGGGGCGCCCTCTCCATCAGAAAACCATGAGTCAGCCTAGTGTGGCCAATCCGAAGGCAGGCCAAAGCTGTTTCCCACTGTCGGAACAGTCCCACATATCCCCCATCACCCAGGTTCCGACGAATGCTGCGGAGTTTGTTTGCCCTGCTGCATCCCACCTCCTCTGCCAGCAGGAACGGACAGCCTCCCCAGTGGCGGCACATAAATCCTCGGATGGGACACGGCAATTTGGAGAGGAAGGACGAGAGGCAGCAGCTCTAGCCAGAGAGTCAGCATACTCATTGCCCACGACCCCTACATGAGCAGGGACCCAACACAGTTGTACAGAGTATCCTCACCTGCATAATAAGAAGAGCCATTCCAAGACAACTAAAACTAGGGGATGTGACGGGAAGCCATAAGACAAAGCTTGTAAGGCACTGGCTGAGTCACTAAAAATGGTAAAAGAAGCTGGAGGAAAGCTAAAAATCATTTCAACCGCAACTAATATGGCAGTAAGTTCAGCAGTAAAAACAGATGCAGAAGGAGGGAGACTCCCACCACGGCTAAAATCACGAAAAATTACACCAAAGCCTATCCCTGCTCGGGATTTAGGAGGGATACACATAGGAGGCTTTCAGTGAAGAACAGGTGTTGGTTCATAAGCAACTTGATGATGAAACAACTTCAAAAAGGACTCATTACACTAAAGAATCAAAGAAACTACAAGAAGTCACTGAAGGAAGAGTTTCTGGATTCAACGATATGGTATACAGTAGCTCAAAATCTTAACACTACTTGTAACATGAGACTGGGAGGGACTGTACCAGTATGCTCATTTTCATAATATATATTTAGATACACAGAGCATATATAT
>JAGKTI010003623.1:14451-47263 GCA_018397915.1 Birgus latro
GATTCACAAGTTTCTCCGGAAACTCTGAGAAATGCACGCTTATGCAATTCTAAGCACAAAATACTCTATAAGTATAGGTGTTTCATGTAATGGTTTACAAGTGGGGAAATTTTCAAATCTGACATATGTGAATGGGAGGCGGCTAGGCTGGTGGCGGCCTTGCGGTGTTGCCAAGTTACTCAATTTTCTTTTAAAATTTACACATTGTTGTCATTCTGAATCAAATTATTCTTTCATTAATCGTCAGGTAAGTAATTGTTCTACATAGAAAAGTATGTCACTTTAAAGTGACAAATAAATCTACTACTGAACGAATAAACATGGCAAAGATGCCATACCAGTGATACTAGATGAGGTACCTCAGAGCATACCGACAGTTCCTGTCAAGTGCTAGCGAGTTTGGCAGGCCTATTTATTCCATGGACAGTTTCACCCACATTCCGCTACAATGCCAATCACTTTTACAAACATGGAGTATGCAGATATGATTTTTATCTATGGGTTCTGCAATGGCAACACTGAAGCATCAGCAAGAGAATACAGACGGAAATATCCAAACAGAAGAAGCCTAGATGCAAAAGTGTTTTACCACGTATACATGGAGAGGCAACTTGAAGTACTGTACGACGCATAGTAGGAATGTTACACCGCAGCCCTAGCATCAGTACAAGAAGAATTTCATTCCGACTTAGTGTTCCACAAGCGAAGGTATGGAGGACATTAAAGCGGGAAGGTCTGTACCCATATCATATACAACAAGGTTAGCATCTACAACCCGGAGATTCTGCTCAACGACTTTATTGCTGTACTTGGCAAGCAAATCATCCTCAGCCGTGCAAGTACATTTTATACATTGGTGAAGCCATATCTACCCACAGTGGCTCATATAATACTCGTAATGCATACTGGTGGTCAAAAGAAAATCCCAAGGAAACAACTGAATGGAACTTTCAACCTCGATTTTCAGTTAATGTGTGTTGCGGTATGATTGACAACCAGCTGACTGGACTTCATATCTATGAAGGGAGGCTTACAGGAGATGTCTATGTTAATTTTCTCAGAGATGAACTTTCCTTGTTACTTAAAGATGTGCCTCTGAAGACACAGCAACGTACCATTTTTCAACATGATGGGGCACCTCCCAATCACATAATTATGTCAGATTTGAAAATTTCCCCACTTGTAAACCATAACATGAAACACCTATACTTACAGAGTATTTTATGCTTAGAATTGAATAAGCTTGCATTTCCCAGAGTTTCCGGAGAAACTCATGAATCACCCTGTATACACAGTGGTGAAAAAGGTATACCTGAGCGAATTTGAAGAAGGGAGGAGGCAAGGTAGGCCAAAGAGGTGGTGGAAAGATATGGTGGATGAGTGCGTGAGGAAGAGAGATTTGGAAGTCGGTGAGGCTAGGAAACTGACAAGAGATCGAGCTGGCTGGATGAATGTTGTAAGAAGAAGTGCATGATCAGAGATTTTGGCACCTCTTTTTAATGTGGCAACGTCCGGACTGACTCTATCAGATATGTTTATGTGAAGCTACAAAACGTGGTGAATGTTTTTGGCGTATCCGATACAGCCAGGATTCTGGGGGCTTGAATGATGAGTGAATGGAAGAGAGGCCCACTGGATTGGGCAAATTTGGGCTGTCTGGACGTTGCTACTCCTCACCCTGCCCTAGGATGGGAAAGGAGGTCCGGATGATGATGATGATGATATATACAATGGAACCCCAGAATTCGTATGCCTCTCTACTCGTACAACTCGGTTTTCGTACAGGTTTCTCATCCAAAAATCGCTCCAGTTTTCATACGGCGAGCTGCTATTCACACGTGGTCACCAGTCCCGCTTTGTCTTCCGCCTGCTACGCATCAGTTATACAGGTCCATTAAACTTTGTGATAAATTATGAATTTTCGTTAGAAAATTGTACATAATCGTGGGCCCTAAGAAGATTAGTGAGTCAGCTGGGGCTAAAAGAAAAGCAGTGAGAACAACTGAGCTGAAAAAAGAACTCACTGCAAAGTTTGAAAGTGGAATCCGTGTCTCCGATCTTGCCATTCATTATGGTATGGCGATATCTACTGTTTCATCCATACTAAAGAACGGATTAATGGAAAATTCATTGTTTCTTATGGAAAAAAATTATTCAGTTTTCGAACAATTCGCAACTCGTACAGCCTCCAGGAACGAATTGTGTATGAATTTTGGGGTTCTACTGTGTGTATATGTGTATATATACGTCCATGCATCATCCAATCCTACGTTGCCCCATGAGGAGCGTAGGAGCCCGGGGCCAGGCAAGTTGGTCCTGACATTTAAGATGAGAGTGACCAGCCTCACTCATCCCTGAGTGGCATTACATGAGCAATAAACCCCAACCACCCCTTGGATATGAACCTTCACTGGCTCAATCCGACTGGAGTGCCATAATTTCCCAATAAACTACCAGGCGCCAAAATCTGACTATATGGTTACCACCCAGCATAGTAAATGGTTTCCTGGTGTACAGGAAACCGTTTGGCTTGTCACTCAGTGTAGAGTCCCCCACAGGCAGAACGAGGAGGAAAGAATGAAGGAAAGACAGAAGAGAGAGTGTACAGTCACCTGTAGGCAGAAGGATGAGGAAAGAATGAAGGAGAGAAAGACAGAAGAGGATGGGAGTAAAGAAGGAAAGGGCAGACACCTGAGAGTGGCACTACATCAAGTGAGTGGATGGTGAGTACAGTAAATATTACATATAAGACTTACCATATCCAGACTGTAGTTATCTGCCTGAGAGATGTCGTGGCTGGGGGACTTTGAGTTATCATCACCATCCGTGTCCAATACAACAGGAGCAACAGCTGAAGCAAGAGCAACAGTTGAAGCAGGAGAAACAGATGAAGCAGGAGGAATAGATAAAGCAGGTGAAATGGCTGAAGTAGGAGAAGCAGTTGAAGCAGTAGAAACAGATGAAGCAACAGGAACAGTTGAAGTAGGAGTAGCTGAAGCAGGAATGTCAGCTGGTGCAGAAGAGTCAGGTGAGACTGTGGCAGCTTTGGCAGTTTCATCAGCTGAAACCTGAGGTGTAGTGGAGATAGATTCACCAACTGGGGTAAAACTATCAGTGCATCCTTCGTCTGTGCCCCTCTGCTGTGTTGATGCTGCACCTACAGGAAGACAGTCAATTCAATCAATACTGCATCTACAGGAAGATATACAATACTTAATCAACATATTTCAGTCAGTTCAATCAATACTGCATCTGAAGGACAACATACAATACGTAATCCACAACTTTCAATCAATCAAATCATATGAAACCACACTTCCTCCTAAGGAATCTCCATATTCAGATTGGCATAGTATAGCTGATGTTTTCTCTGAACTGAAAGCTAAACTAAGTAGCAAAAACTTTTTTAATCCTTTCAATCCAGTGACATTTTGTACTTTATTCTTGCTACTACCAAACTATTTTTCAACTAAAGAGAGACTTTTTGACTTGGAGAAGTTATATACAGTATACGGTATAGTCTTCATGAACCCCTCCACTACGACAGCTCTCCCCTAAGCAAAATACAATCATCTATAAATAGAATGAATCAAATCAATAATATATCAATGGACCAAAGTGTTAAATATCTTACCTCCTTACATAAATGCTTTGTAAGTGACAGGAGGGAGCATTTGGTAACAAAATCAGATACTAGAAGGAGTAATCTTGTTGCACTGTAAACTGGATAAGTACTATAATATTCTTCATCTCATGCATATCACTGTCATCATCAACATAAAACCCTAACTCTCATCTAGGAGAGGGGGTGAGGAAAGATCAGAAACATAGAAAGAGATACCACAGAAATAGGGGAACTAACAAACAGCAACCAACCACAGAATCAGGAGAATGAACAAACAGCAACCACAGAAACAGGAGGACTAACAAACAGCATGTCCAATGATATGAGCCAATCACTTACAAATCACATAATTATGTTTTCAGATCCTGGTTCAGTTTCAAGCAAAACCATCTACATATATTGTACTGTTCTGTATTTTGCTTTACAGATGCACTTCATATTTATCTGTTGGACAGTTTTTCTGAACCTCTGTCATGTGGCTCTCCACAACCTCAACCATTCTTAAAGCCACCCTGCTCCTCATTCACCCAACACCTGATAATTTCAGGAATAAAAGAAAAATGAATGACAGTAAGATCTGAAAGAGAGAGAGAGAAACTGAGCAAGGTTAAAGAAATAATATCACTGGTTATGGAGGGAAACAATGAAGCCCAAGAAGAGATTGAAGAAGTGTTTACGTTAGGAAAGTACGAGGATGGTGGGGCAAGGCCTTTGAAAGTAAAGTTTAAGTCCCAAGTAATAGTGAATGAAATCATAAGTACAACTTGGAAATTGTCAGATAAAGAGGGGTTTAAAAATGTTTGGATTAGGAGAGATGCAAACAAAGAGGAAAGAGCTAAATTAAAGGAGTTAGTAAAGGAAGCAGAGATAAAAAACGAACAGCGAATGGAGGAAGAGAAGACAGAGTTCTATTGGAGAGTTATGGATCAGAAATTGAGAAAGTGGTACCGACGGAGGGAAGGAGAGAAGAGAGTATAAAAAACGATGAAAAAAGCTTGAAAGTGGCATACACAAACATTGATGGACTAATATCGGCAAGGTTAGAAATAAATGATTTTTTGAGGGTACACGAACCTGATGTTACGTGCATTGTAGAGACTAAACTGAAAGAAGATACTGATATTCATATGGGAGATGGGAAATACAAATTATGGAGAAGAGACAAAAAAGAAAAAACAGGAGGAGGAGTGATGATAGCAGTGAAGGACAATATAAATGTAGACACAGTGGAAATGGCAGAGGGCAGGGCCGAAACGATAAATATGAAATTAGAAACTAGGGAGAATGGTAAGAGAGATATGGCAGTGATATATGTTCCCCTTAAGACGAGAGCATGGAATGACGATGAATACAAGGAGATGCTGTCAGACATGGTTAGATATCTACAGAAAGTGATTGAGAAAAGCAACAATATAATCCTAATGGGTGACTTTAATTGTAAAGAGGTGAACTGGGAGGAATGGGACTCGGGAGGCAGCGAAGATTCGTGGGGTACTAAATTGTTAAATATAGCAATGAATAATGTAATGACGCAGTGGGTCAATGAAGAGACACGATTCCGAGGTGATGACACACCAGCAAGATTAGATTTGCTACTATCCAAAGAACCTGATGTAATTGAATCTTTGAAATATCTGTGTCCTATAGGAAAAAGTGATCATGTGGTCATTGAGTTCCAGATGATAATAGGGAACGTGGTGCCAAGAAATGAGCTTTATAGGCAAGGAAGAAACAACTTTGGGAAAGCAAACTTTGCAGAATTGAGAAAATTTTTCGAAAATGCAGATTGGAGAAAATTCAGAGACAAAAGAGATACAAAGGAAGTGGGACATCTTTTTAGACCTCTATAATTTGGGAGTGGAAAAATAAGTGCCAAGAGTAAGGGGGAAAGTAAACAGGAAAAAGGAGTGGTTTAATAGAAGGTGTATGACAGCAAAAAAAGAGAGGGACATGGTGTGGAACAAATGAAGAAAGAGAGGTAATAACAGAACAAAGGAAGAATATAAAAGAACTAGAAATCAATACACAAGAATACATAGAGAGGAAGAAAGGAACTTTGAAAAAGGTATAATTGACAAATGTAAGGACAAACCCAAACTGTTCTATAGATTTGTTAATGGCAAATTAAAGCAAAAGAAAGGAATCACCAAACTGAAAGTAGAAGGAGAGGTCTACAAGGATGCAGTAATGCAAGCTGAAATAATGAACAAACGTTTTCAATCAGGTTTCACTAAGGAAAGGGATTTTGAGGAGGGGGAGGGAGTGGCTAGAAATGCAGTGATAAAAGACATAAAAGTGGAAGTGTGGGAAGTGTACAAATTGCTGGAAACTCAAGATGTAAGGAAAGCCACAGGACCGGATGGAATCTCTAATTGGGTACTGAAGGAATGCAGAGAACAACTGGCAGAAAAGATTCACAGTTTAACTGAGTATTCCCTGGAAGAGGGGAAAGTGCCTCGGGAATGGAAGAGGGCAAATGTGGTAGCAATCTATAAGGGAGGAAACAAGGAAGAACCCCTGAATTATAGACCAGTGTCCCTAACCAGCATGGTCGCGAAATTGTGTGAGAATCCTGAAAGACAGAAGGATAAAATATCTGAAGGGGATGAATATGCTAACTGAAAGTCAGTTTCGATTCAGAAGTGGGAGGTCATGTGTTTCAAACTTATTGAGCTTTTACTCAAGGGCAATTGACGTGCTACAGGAGAGAGACGGTTGGGTGGATTGTGTGTATTTAGATCTGGAGAAGGCCTTCGACAAGGTACCCCACAAGAGACTAATATGGAAATTAGAGCATATCGGAGGACTGAAGGGAAGCCTCCTGGAATGGATGAGAGACTTTTTGAGTGACAGACAAATGAGGACAGTAATAAAGTACAGGACATCTGGATGGAGGGAAGTAACGAGTCGTGTCCCACAGGGCTCGGTGTTGGCACCAGCAATGTTCCTGATTTACGTAAATGATATGGTAGATGGAGTGAACAGTTACGCAAGTCTGTTTGCTGATGATGCAAAGATCTTGAGAAAAGTTGAGGTTAAAGAGGACTGTAGAATGCTAAAAGAGGACTGTAGAATGCTACAAGAGGATCTGGATAGGATACATGATTGGAGCCGGATGTGGGAAATGAAATTCAACGCAAAAAAATGTAAAATATTGGAAATGGGTAAAAGTACCAAGAGACCATCACAGAATTATTTGATGGGTAGTGAACCAATTAGAAAAGAGAGAGAAGAGAAAGATTTGGGAGTGCTGGTCCAGGATAGTTTGTCACCTGAAAAGCACATAAATAAGATAGTTAGAGAGACATATAAACTCTTGACCAATATAAGAGTGGCATTTCATTACATGGATGAGATGAAAAAATTGATAGTGGCCATGATCCACCCCAGGTTAGAATATGCAGCAGTAGTGTGATCCCCACACAAAAAGAAAGATATAACCAAGACTGAGAGAATACAAAGAACAGCAAGCAAGATGGTCCCCAGTCTGGCAGATTTGTCGTACAGAGAGAGGCTGGAAAGGCTGTATTTGCCTTCCTTAGAGGAAAGGAGAGAGAGGGGCGACATGATTGCAGTGTTCAGGACCATGATAGGAGTAGATAAAATTGACAGAGAAATTCTGTTTGTGTGGGATGAGAGGGTAACAAGGGGACACGGAATGAAACTAAAGAACCCAAGCTGCTTGAAGGACATCAAAAAATATAGTTTTCCTTATAGATGCACAGACCTGTGGAATAGCCTGGACAAAGAGATCGTCCAGTCTAAAAACTTAAACGAGTTTAAAGCAAAATTTGACTTATTGAGAAACAGAGATGGGATCCCACGAGCGTAGCTCATTTCCTGTATATCACAATTAGGTAAATACAATTAGGTAAATTAGGTAAATACCTTATTTGTAAAGTACTACTCTTCCACATATCTTTCCTACAACAATTAACAAACTTATCCCATGATAATTTCTGCACTCAGTTTGATCACCTTTACATTTGTACAGACACAGTCATACATATAAAGCACCATACAACTAAAAGATGTCACCGTCATCATCATCCAGACCTCCTTTCCCACCTTAGGGCAGGGTGAGGAGTAGGAACGTCCAGACAGCCCAAGTTTGCCCAATCCAACGGACCACGCCTCCATTCACTGATCATTCAAGCCCCCAGAATCCTGGCTATATCTGATGTAATTACTGTATTTTATTACTGTGTCATCTTTGTCATGGTCTTTTTTCACCACATTAAAATCATAATGATGTACAGAAAATTTCCAAATCAAGTTCCACTGATACTTATAAAGTTGATCTGCTAGTTCCCCTTAACTGATAGTACCAACTGTAAGGAAAAAATTGCAATATTTTAGAACATATCCAACTTAAAATGAGGATTAACTGTAAGGGCAATTTGTAGGGGGGGAGAAAGAAAGAAAAAAAAAAAGGAGAACTGTTCCCCTGAGCTAAACCTTATTAGATCATGTTGCCCTGCTAGGTGATAGGAGGGTGCTACCCCTCCTGGCATGGCAGCTACCGGGCATAACTTGAACTCACGACCCCCCGGTCCTGAGTCCGACGCTCTACCACTGAGCCACCCTACCCCCACAATTTGTAGAAGTACAGTACCCTTTCACACTTAAATGAAAATGACACACTATTTCCCCAAACTGATACTGGTCATCGTACAGCTGATGTTTTGTAGGGCTGGAAGTTAAAATACGAAGTGCCAGAACCTGCTAAATACACCCATTGGTGACATGTAGAGGTGTATGGTATTTAGGAGGACTACTGGGCCTTGGGAGCAGGCTGTGAAGCCTATGCCCAGAGTCAGACACATTAAAAAAATAAAAAAAAATGTTACTGGAAATTACTGAAAAACAAAAATTTACACTATTTTTTTATAAGGTTTGTATGGTAGCAATGCAAGTCTCAGCTTGAACTTTTGACTCTTAAGTACTTGAGCCTGAATGTTTCCTTGGTAAGTGATAATTATGTGACTAGCTATTAAATTTGTAGCCACATTTCACTCATAACAGTTCCTTCCACTCTCAACATCTATTATTTCTAACATCCTCCCCCCCCCCCACCCCCACACACAAAAAAAAGTAAACCAGTGACAGAAGTGGTTGGTGACTGCACTTCAGGACTGAGGTCAAGTGTGAGCTGAGGTGTAAGCAGTATCTCTGCTGGTCTTGATGAACTCTGGCAGGAGGTGTGTGGTGACAACGTGCCATCACTGATCAGCTCAGAAACTTGCTGTAAGACATCTCCCTTCTTGCTGACGCTGCTAGAATTCAGTGGCTCAGCATCATTACCTACTTCCTTTGAGTCTTTTTCCTTAGATTCATGCTGTTCTGTGGATATGTTACTCTCCTCGGCAGTTTTAGAATCATCAGTCCTCACACCATGATCACTTCTTGACTGAGCTGTTAAACTGGCAGAGGATTCTGAACTGCTAGTCTTTTCGTTACTACATGCATCTGTTTTTGCCTTCAGTATATCTGTATAAAGTTGGCTTGTATCCTTTAACAATGTGGCAAGAAGACTGTTTGAAATGTCATCCAGAAGCCTTTGTCTATCAAGAGAATGAGACTCCACAATACCCACTTCCCTCTCATGACTCTCTGCACTGACTGACTTTTCATCATCCGATGACTTTATAGCATCGTCGGGCTTCAAAGGTTCTTCATTATTAGATGGTAGTGATAATGACTGGGTGGAATCTGATTCTTTTTCAACAGTGCTTTCTCTGGCAAAATGAATGGACGGTACCCTGATTTCTGCATCAGAGTCATGACTTTCACTCTCACTGATGGCCTCTTCAATATCTTCATCAGCTTCTTCCTCTACTATGCTTTCCTCTGTACTGGTATCTTTATTCTGCTCTACAGATTCATCAACTTCATCAAACTTGCCATCAGAAGTTGGTATAAATATATCTAACTTTGCTTCTCCTTCTGTGTGGGTGGTTAACATAGTGGCCTCTTCAGCTAGTCTACTCTCAGGAACATCTCTATTCCCACTACTGTTTTCATTTTCAGCTACTTTTTCATAACATACTGAATCACCTTCTGAAAATGATTTATCTTCAGCCAATTTATTCTCCTCCTTCTTTATGTATTCATCATTAAATGTGATTCCAGTCAATTTCTCTTCTATCTGTGAGGCAATAACTTCTGAATGTAATGAATGATCTCCTTCAATTAATGAGCTAAGTTTCTTGGGACTATGAACGATTGTCTCAGTACTAGAAGCCTGAGAGGGCGAATGGTCCGTATCCACACTGGAGTCCTGAGACAAGGATTTTTTGGCAGAGCTTTTTTCTTGCACTAATTCTGAGGTGATGTCCTCTTCATAGCTGTATTCTTCTGATATGGAAGATGTGTGTGATAATTGGGATACTTCAGGTTCTGTTCTGGACTGCTCTGCATCAGGTAGATTTGCTTTACCACTTCTGGGTGGGTTTATTTTGGAACATAAACTGTCTTTACGAGAGCAGGTATCCTCCAAGCTGGATTTTGCTGACTCGCTTTCAAGTGTTCTCGCATAAAGTTCTTCTGCATGAATTTCCTTATTCCTAGAATAGTATGATTGGTCTGACTTTGAGCTCTCTGACACTAAAGATAAATCAGATACATCAGACTTTTCTGGACTTGCTATTAATGACTCTGACAGCTTAGATTTTTTAGTCTCTGCAACTTGTGGCTTCTTGATGAGTGGCTTGACCATGGATGCTTGTTGCAGTTCTTTGGATTCCTTTTCCAACTCCATTCTTGCCTGCTGTATATACGCATCGTAAGTTGAGATCTGCTGCCTCAGAGAACGTTCCTGGGATAACAGACGTTCTCGGCGTAATCTACGCTTTTCCTTCTTTAGTTTCTCAGCTTCAGCGCGTCTAGCAGCCAACTGTTCTTTCAGAGCTAGAAGTTTACCTTCTCCATCAGATATATCAGATGCAGTTTCAGTTTGAGACAGGGTAAATGAATCATCTGACTCACTGGAGTATCGTCTGTGTTGTCTGTGAGGTGAGCGAGGAGACAATGGCACTCTGAGAGGAAGGGGGATAGGCCTGTTGGAAGACACCTTCTGATGAGATTTAGACTCATTTGACTTTGAATTACTTGACTTCACATCAGTTCCTGTGGAGACTTCACCAGATCTAGTGGGATCAGACATCTTCAATTTTGTATCACTCTTTTCATTTGAAACTGATGACTCAGACTTGGTCCTAATGGAGATACTTGTTCTACTTACAGTGGATATTGTACCAGTTGCTAAATCTAGGGCTTCTGATATTTTTTCACTAGAAGCTGAGTGTACTATAGATGACCTTCCTGTACTTTTGGATGTTCTGTCAGAGGATGATTTACTCTGATCCTGTCCTACTGATCCTGATCTACTTTCCCTTGAAAACTGAGTTCTGATAGAACCACTTCTCTCAGATGATCTTGACACTCTGTCTTCTTGTGTTTCTGCAACAGGAGATGATGCTTCACTGGCCTCTGAAACCAGTTCTGTACAAGAGCTGGGGCCAACACCAACAACCCTCTCTTTTTGTTTATCTCCAAGGGAAGACAATTTCTTTGAGTAGGTTATTTCCTTAGATGCTGAAGACTTATCTGCTAGCACTGAGCCTTCCTGCTCTGACACAGATGAAGCAATATCACTGTGCAATACTGTTTCACTTCCTCCTTCCTCAGGTACTGAACTCTGGCTCTCGTGTGCAGAAGCATCTATACTTTCTTCTGGCACTGATGTTTCTCCTGAGGTTTTGTTGCTTTGAGTAAGGACTAAGGATGCACAACCACTAGGACTTCTGTCTCTCTTGTCTCGTGACCTTTTTGAAATGTAATCTCCTTTCCTCTTTGACTTCACAGAATCCTTCTCATGATTCTCATATGGTGATTTAACCTTTGACCGAAGAATATCTTTCTCTTCATGGAATAACTGCTGTTGTAAGGCCTCAGCTTCTGCAGCTCGTCTTTTCTCATGCAATCTAAATGGAGGTATCCTCAACCTCTCCTCAGAGTGTGATCTGCGCTTCTCCCGTCCTCCACCATCTGAGGGACTGCTTGAGCCAGTGTCTCGCCCTCTTAATAGATAACTGAGTGACACATCCTCCTGAGCATCACTGGACGATGATGCACCCAATTCATTCAGTCTTGGAGTAAGCCGTGGTGAGCTGGGCCCAGGTGAGTGAGCCCATGATGCCAGCATATGACCTCTGCTGCCTGCTGCTGACATTGCTGTGGTGGTGGCCAGCAGGTGGTGGTGTTGTAGAAGCATCAATCTTCTTTGTTGTGCAGCAATATTCTGTGTTTCTATCAAGCGTCTCAGGTGAGCTCGTTGTTCTCTCAGCTGAAGAAGAACAGCTCGCTGTCGCTTGCGTAGCCCTGGTCCACCCTCACACTGTAGTGCTGACAGTTTCCACCTTGCCTCCTCAATCAGAGACTGTTCCTGGGGAAATGCAGTTGTCAAAACAATTGCATCAAAACCTCTTAAACATGTGCTGCTAAGAAATATTTATCCATGAGGGATATTTAGCATTATGCTTATTTCTAAATCTTATTCTACTATGTGCATACTGCAGTTGCCTACTTCTTTTACTAAACTATCTATAAACTCAGAACTGCCACATCTGATAAAATCTGACTAGTTCCTGTAAATGTACAAGTTAAGGCAGTTGTAGTACTGAAGAAGGTCACCTTCAAGCAATGGCACTGATATGACTTAGATGGGGGAACTGCCTAATCATACAAATATCCCTTAATTTACTCCCTATCCACTGACAGGAAAACAGCAAACTGCACAAGAAGGACAATTTTGGCCTGCAATCCACTGAGTTCACATTCAGTTGGGTTTAGGGTTGCAGCTGCTACTAAAGCAAATGTACATACTGACTGACGAACCTTCTATAAACAGGTAACCAGGTATGAAAATAATCAGAGTTCGGCTGTACTACCACCCTTGAATCCCAAATCATAATTTTCATTTTTCATTTTTCATTTTCTTTTTTTTTTAATGCAAGGAAGAAGGAATCAAAGGCCAGGGGCCTGCAAATTGCTCCCTCCAAGAAGAAAAACAAAAACAAGATAACACAGAGCCAAATTCAAGATCCATTCATTTTGAGATGCCAGGACACACTGCATCTGAAAGACTGGAGATCATAAGCAGTAGGAAAAACTGACAGAGGGAGACAGTTCTGAAGCTGACCTGTTGCATACATGAAGGACTGTGAGTAGCGGTTAACTCTTGGATTAGAGAGTTGGACAGAAAAGGGATAAGAGTTTGTTGCTAGACGGGTGCTACGTGCCCACCGTAGTGGTGGGGGGATGCAAGCAGAGAGTTCAGACAAGCAGTAACCAGTGAAGAAGCAACAGATAAAAGATAAATATGCAACAGTGCAGCAAAGAGACAGGTTGAAGGGAGCCAGTAAGAGGAGGAGAGTTAATGAGGCAAAAAAGCCTTTGACTTCACCCCGTTGAGAAAAGCTGTGTGTGTGGAGCCTCCCCACACATGAGAGTTGTACTCAACACAGTGGAAAATATAACCTGTGTATAAAGTCAACATCTGTGCAGGGGTAAAGAAGGTATGGAGGCGGCTTAGCATACCCAATCTCTTGGAAGCTGATGTTACGAGAAGTAACATCTTTCCAACATAAATCCCATGAGAATGAAACTCCAAGTATGGTTTTTAAAGATGAAGCAGGATTAAGCTGGATTTTGTTAAAAATTAGAGGGTACTCCTGTGGAAGATTTTGTCGGGTTGACAGATGTAAGAAATGAGTCTTCAATTCATTAAAAACAACAAGATTACTTTTACCCCAGTCAGAGATACGAGCCAAGTCAGACAATAGGTGTACCATAGCCTCATCCCCTGTTTGCTGAAGTAGCTCCTGAGATGGATGCTGTGGGACGCGAATGGAAAGGTGAAGGGTGGAGTCATCAGTGTATGAGTGGATAGGGTTAGATGTTTAGAAGGTCACTGATGAATAAAAGGAAGAGCATTTGTGATAGAACAGAGCCCTGAAGAACACCACTACTGACAGCTCTATGAGAAGAACGGTGGCCATCTACAACAGACTATAGAACGACCACAAAAGAAGCTAGAGATGAACACACAGATAGAAGGATAGAAACTGTAAAAGGGCACTTTGGAAATTAAAGATTTATGCCAGACTCAATCGAAAGTCTTTGAATTGTCAAGTGCAATGCCAATGCTTTTGACAAGTCCCAAAAGGAGGATGAAGAGAAGTCTGAAAGGAAAGTGAGATCATCAGTGCAGCATCCCTAGCAGAACCTATACAGTACTAACGATCAGAAAGAAGGTTGTGAAAAATGCTTTTAAATTTGTTTGTTAAGAATAGACTCGAAAACTTTGCGCAGTGGCAGTTTTGTAACCACTGAGGTTTTTCCTAAGTGACGTATTTGCTGCTGCCATAAAGCTCAAATCGGGAAAAGTTCTAAAATACCATCTCGGCATTGTTGCAGCATCTCAGTTTGGTTTACCTTTCCTAGAAGGGTAGTCAAGTCATACCCCACCTGCTCATGGCGACCTCGCAGACACCTTGTTTTTTCATTTCTGTTCTTTGCGTTTTTCAGATTCCTTTTCCCCCCCCCTAAATTTGGGTGACACAAACGGGGGCGGCGCTACCCGGATTAATCCCAGGTAGTATTGTATATACTTTTTGCTGTTGCTGTTGTTTGTTTTTGTTTTGTTCTTTTCTTTTTTGTCAGCCATGAGGAAACAACACCAGTGCCCTCGCTGCAGTAGGTCTGTAGCAAAAAGTGCACAAGCACTGAAGTGTGCCTACTGCAGCAAGTGGGTTCACTTGGCATGCAAAAACATGGATGCTAATAATTATCCATTTATGAAGAAGAGCCACCAGCTGGGCTTTCACTGCTGTGTGGCCAATGTGTTGCACCAGTGGATGATGTCTTGGCTGGTGGAGGAAGTAGAGTCACCAGGAAGGAGCAGAAAGATGGGGTTGTTGGGCCCAATCTTTCAGGTTATGAAGGATGTTTCAAGCAGACTGGAGGCACTAGAGACCAATGTCTCACCAACCATGGCTGTCGCTCAAGACCAAGCCAAGTCGTTTGTGGATGCTGTTCAGGGGTCTCTCATGGGGGAACAGAAGGATCTGTCTGGAGGCATGGTTGAGATCAGTGCTCATGGCCAGAAAAAAGCCATTCGTAGTCAACAGGTACTGATCGTACTACCAGTGAGCGGTGCTGATGCTCTGATGAGCCAAATGGGACCAGAAGACATCAGAGGTGTACTTGATTATGGTACCGGTTGATCACTGCCTTGAGACCAAGGCTGGTGAGCTAGTAATGAAGTTTCCATCAGCCAAGGCCAAATGTGAAGCAGTTGAGGTACTGAATGATCATTTTGGCTCTGATGAGACTTTTTGCATATCAGAGCCAAAGAAAATACTGCCAAAAATGACCGTGATGGGCCTTTCCTCTTCTTTGGGCGACTCTGACATCATCCCAAACATTCTGATCAAAAACAATAAAATTAAGATGCTCAGTGATTGAGGTTGTACCCTCACCCTTCTCTTCACAAGAACAAGGAATGACACTAAAACTGTTGTCTTGAAGATGTCACCAGAGGTGAGATCCTCCATTGTAGAACTGGGCAACTACTGTATATCTATGTGGATCTTACAAGATGCCATGCTTTTGACAGATTCTGGGTTACACAGTGTCATCACTGTCAGGGCTTTGGTCATACATCTGAGAGGTGTTCTGGAAAAAATGAACCTAAATGTGTTTTTTGTGCTGAAGCCCATAAATCTAATGACTGTAGTAAAAGAAATTCTCCCAAATGCATCAACTGCTCTTCTTAAGACATCAAGAAACTAATACTAAATCACAATCAGTTGCTCACCTTGCATCTAGTAGATACTGTCCAATTATGATTTCTCACAGGAATGGACTGATTGAAAACATCAATTTCGACCATTCAAAAAACTGACTACGTCCCTCTTTAACCAGTTAAAGATGGATCTTTTAAATATTCATTCCATTCGTAATTAGATAGACTGTATTCATGAAACTCTAAATCAGTAAAAGCCTGACACTTTGTGCTTGACTGAAACCTGGTTGTATGAGTCTGATACTAATATCATTCACAGTGCTTTGCCTAAGACACATTCTAAGTATTCCCAGGCCTGCTGCTGACAATCCAGGTGGAGGTGTAGCACTCATCTGCTCAGCAGACTCACAAATGTTTCTTCATAGACTCTGACCCCATCTTCATTTGAATTTATGAAAGTATTAATAAATTTCCATCAGAATACCATTAGAATTGCAACTTTCTATAGACCAGGTCACCTAGGCACAGATCTAGGTTTTATGAAGGAGTTTGGGGAGTTTCTTGAAGTGTTTTCTCTCAAATCTGGAGGACTTCTTGTTTGCAGTGATTTCAATTATTGGGCTGACAGTCTGCAGTCAAAACCATTTTCTTCAGAATTCCCTGAGCTGATCAACCAGAATAATTTTTTCAATCACGTGAGTGATCCAATGCATGCCTCGGGACATGTCTTTGACTTGATCTTGTCCCCTCTTGGTTGCAGGCGCAAATCTGATGTGGAGGTTGACTCAGTTGACCCCCCCCCCATCTCTGACTATTCTGATCACTTTTAGTTTTGATATCCCAAAATCCCCTTCCTATAAAAAGGTCATCAGGTTCAGAAATTATACGAACGTTGACCGCCATCTGACGTATCATGAAATGGATAACGTTTAAACTACAGGCAAACCCCGATTTACTATACCCCTAGATGCGATACCCCGGAATAGTGATGGGGGTAGAAATAACTCCCTACCCCACCTATCGAAGGCCTACCCCTTCCTTTACATTTTTTTTTTACTTAAATTTTATGTTTAGGTTGATTTATAAACTGTTTATAGACTTAGGTTAATGTGTTTTGGTCACAGGTGGAGTGAACACTGTCATTTGGGGTACGGATTCATTCCCTCCAGTCGAGGTACAAAACAGTGTGGACAAGTAGGTGACTCAACAAAGAATATTTCATGTTTGACCACTGAACATCTAACCAATCATGGAATACATAATAACTATCTATCTATCTATTGCCAGATGCCTCAATCCCGCACGGGGTGGCCACAAACAAATCGCCTCCATGTCGCTCTGTCCCCTGTCATTTCACTACCCCGCTCCCAACTCACCCCCCCCCCCCTCTCTCATGTACCTCTCCACTCCATCCCTCCATCTCATCCTCGCCCTCCCCCTCCCTCTTGCCCCCTCCACCTCACTCACATACACTCTCCTCGTCAGTCTCTCAATCTCCATCCTCTCCACATGCCCAAACCACCTTAACGTGTTTCTCCTAACGCTTCCTATCATGTCCACAACCACATCACAAAGCTCCTTCACTTCCTCATTTGTTAGTCTGTCTCTCCATGTGACTCCACATGCTCCTCTCAAATAACTCATTTCCACTGCTCTCACTCTTGACTTCTGTCCTTCCAACAGGGTCCAAGCTTCACTTCCATATGTTAGAGTTAGTATCACAATACTGTCATGTAACAACTTTTTCACTTCCATGCTCACCTCCCTGTTTCTTATCACTGCTTTCAATGAATCAGCAACCTTCCTTCCCTGCTGCACACTTTCAAGCACTTCACCCTCCAGACTTCCTTCCTTACTCATCACACTACCCAAGTACTTAAATTCACTCACATTCTTCATATCCTTCCCATCCAATCTCACTGTACATTCACTGGCTTCACTTCTCTCAAAGACCATCACTTTACTCTTCCCTACATTCACCTTTAGATTCCGTTTCTTGCACACTCTCCCAAACTCATCTACTAGGCCTTGCAGCTCCCCTTCGTCTTCGCTCAACAACACAGTATCATCTGCAAACAACAGTACAGAGAGTTTCCAAACACCACCCCCTCTCACTAGGGCCGCTCCAACATCCACTGCCCAACCTTGTATCTCTTTTATAATCCCATCCATGTACAGATTGAACAACCTTGGAGACATGACACATCCTTGTTTCAATCCAACTTTCAAATGGAAAGATTCACTCAGTTTGCCATCCACATGCACCGCATCCTTAGCACCCTCATATATACTCTGCACTGCCTTCAACAACTTCCCATCCACTCCATATATTCTTAATACCTTCCACAATCCTTGTCTATCCACCCTGTCATATGCTTTCTCCAGATCCATAAAGGCTGCATACAACTTCTTTCCCTTCTCTAGAAACTTTTCCACTACGGATTTAAGAATGAATATCTGGTCTACACAAAATCTTCCCTTTCTAAAACCTCCCTGTTCTTCTCCAACTAATTCCTCTGTTATTTCCCTAACTCTGTCAATAAGTATCCTATCATATACATTTCCTACTACACTGAGAAGGCAAATGCCCCTATGATTACCACACACTGCTTTTTCCCCTTTTCCTTTGTACATAATAACAATTTTAAATAAATGTTAGTGATTATGAAAGCCTTAAAAAGTAAATATTTCCTGCATTGACGAAAACTGACACTGATAAATCATATGTTTGCATTTGGACTGTTCAAGGGAAAAAACTTTGAAAATACATAGGAATTTTTAAATAAATGTTGGATAATAAGAAAGAGGAAAATAAAGGAGCTCAACAACCAGAATAACTAAAACGACATAAAGAAGGGCCATTGAAAAGGCAATCCCGATCGCATCATCGATCAATGATTCATGTGTTTACATTCGGGCTGTTCAAGGTACAAATGCTTTGAAAATATAGAGGAATTTCTAAATAAATGTTGGAAAATAAGAGTGAAGAAAATAAAGAAGCTCAGGAACCATAAAAGAAACTAAAACAACATAAAGAGGGTTGTTGAAAAGGTTATCCTGATCGCATCATCACTTGCATTCCCCATCATGAGAATTCCCCATCAAAACGAAGTAAAGATGGCCGTTGAAAAGGTTATCCTGATCGCATCATCAACTGCATTCCCCATCAATTCCATTCACCACCAAAACATCAATGATTCTCCGTCACAACAATTCGCACCTACGACGATTCTCCGTCATTCCTACATTATTACAGTATTATGCATAACAGATGTTTATTTAATTGTTCCGGGACTGTCTGATGGTGGGATTGTACTGTATACAATGCTGCTGCTTCTTCTCTACCGTGTTTGAATACAAGTTGGAGATTGCAATCTCAAGTGACCTTGAATGGGTACAAGAGAGACAGGCACTGGCTTTAGGCTCAGGCTAGCTTCTTTTACAGCTGGCAGGCCATTTAGATTGGCTTTAAACTTTTTTTTTTATTCATCTGGATGGGTTTAGGACTTGGTTGGGGGGAAACCCAAGGCTAAAAAACGCATCCCTATACTTCACACGTTAAATAGGCCCCGACTTATGATACCCCACCTAGTGATGGGTTTTTACTTAACCAACTGCATCATTAAACCGGGGTTTGCCTGTACTGTACATTGATTCTTCAAATCTTTCTTCTGACGATTTGGTTGATATATATATAAATGAGATTTGGTCAGTTTTTTATCACTACTGTCAAACAATCATTGTACGTGATAATTTTCTGTGGTTTGGTCCGTCCATTAATTCTTTGTGAAGACAATGTAGAAAGGCAGAACGTGAGTGGTGCTTGCTATCTAATCTATCGCCAGATGCCATAATCCCGTAAGGGGTGGCCATTTGACTTTGAGTTATTTGTTTGACAGGGAGGGCCACTAACCCTCCACCAACCCACTTGCTGACACGTAGGGAGCACGTATGGTTTGGTTAAATGGTTACCACCCAGTGCAGTAAATGGTTTCTTAGCTTATAGGAAACCATTTGGCTTGTCACTCAATGTAAAGTCACCTGTAATGGAAAGACACGCAATAAGAAGTGACAGGAAAGATGGGAGAAATAGGAAGAGAGGAGGGCAGGCACAGAAAAAGAATGATACAGGCTAAGGGAAGAAGTAGGCAGCACAACATCAAGTGAATGGATGATGGTCACCACCACCTACCACTAACGGACTGAATTAACTTATCTGTGTTTATATTTCTGCAAGAAGAGCAGTTGTTCACACTGTAAAAGCCGTTCACACTGTAAAAGCCCAAAAGGCAAAGGTATTATCAAAATAAAGTTGATTCATGTGGTGGTGATAAAAAAATAAAAATGTCTGCAGTTGTGAACAATTTGGTTGGTCAGAGGAATGTAATTGTTAAATCAACTTCTGTACCTGATGCCCAATTGGCTTCTGATTTTGCTTCATTTTTTACAACTAAGATGTCTTGCATAAGAAATTATTTAAACAACAGTTCTTCTAGTGAAGTGTACTCAGTTGAATTGCAACCACGGCACACAGGGGGTCATTTGTTTTCAACATTTCACCTGCTGGATGTAAATAAAGTCAAATGTTACATCAGAGAACTTAACAAAACATTTTGCCCACTCGATCCGTGTAACTTGTCACAACTGCTTGATATGTACAAGCACGATGCAGAATTTATTTGCAACATAATAAATAGATGCTTCCTAGAGTGCAATTTTGTGCAGTCTGAAAAATGTGCTTTGCTTAGGCCCCTAATCAAGAAACCCGGCCTTGATGTCAAGAGCATGACAAACTATCATCCCATCTCCAACCTGTTTTTCTTATCCAAGATTACTGAGCGGGCCATACTTGACCAACTCGTACCACTATTGGAACATAACAGAGCTGTTACCATTATTCAATCAGCATACAGAAAATATCATTCAACTGAAACTATATTAACAAGGATTCATGGTGACTTGGTGGCAAACACCTGTAGTGGGATGTTCTCTCTCCTAGTTCTGTTGGATCTGTCTGCAGCTTTTGACACAGTAGATCATAAACTACTGTTGGATGATCTAAATTTTTATGGCATTCATGACAGTGCTCTTTGCTCCATACGTCATATCTGTTGGACAGATCTCAGAGACTGGTTGTTGATTATGCTAGCTCAGAGTCCCTCAAGGATCAGTTTTGAGTCTAATTCTATTTACAATCTACACGAGCAGTTTATCATCTTTACTTGATGCTCACGACGTGTCCTACCATTTTTATGCTGACGAAACTCAGCTCTATGATAAAATGTCAGATATTAACGATACCAAGACTAAGCTTGAGTCTCGAATGTCTGATATTAATAATTGGATGGCTCGGAGGAAACTTAAGCTGAATGATGGTAAAACTGAGATCATCATCATCAGAGGAAACAGAAAGAGTGATGACACTGATAATGCCCAAGCTTTGAACATTGGTGTGTCACAGCTTCAACCAGTCAGTTCTGTTCGAAACCTGAGAGTTTATTTTCATTCAAAGTTAAGTTACAAAGAACATATTAATCAAATTGTCAGAGAGCGTAACTTGCATAACAGAAATCTGTACTATGTGAGAAAATTCCTGAATAGACATTTGCCTCTTAACATTGGTCCATGTAGTGGTCTTGTCATGTGTTGATTATTGTAATTCACTGTGGATTGATCTTCCAAATAAAATACTAATAAAAGTTCAGTTGCTGTTGAAAAGGGCAGCAAGACTTATATTTGGTATCCCTCCGAGAACCTCGACTACCCCGTTCCTAACTGAGCTGCACTGGTTACCAGTAAAGGCTAGAATTGAGTTTAAACTGCCCACCTTCTCACTAGGGCCGCTCCAACATCCACTGCCTGACCTTGTATCTCTTTTATAACCCCATCCATGTACAGATTGAACAACCATGGAGATATGACACATCCTTGTTTCAATCCAACCTTCAAATGGAAAGATTCACTCAGTTTGCCATCCACACGCACTGCAGCCTTAGCACCCTCATACATACTCTTCACTGCCTTCAACAACTTCCCATCCACTCCATATATTCTTAATACCTTCCACGAACCTTGTCTATCCACCCTGTCATGTGCTTTCTCCAGATCCATGAAAACTGCATACAACTTCTTGCCCTTCTCTAGAAACTTTTCCACTAAGGATCTAAGAATGAATATCTGGTCTACACAACCTCTTCCCTTCCTAAAACCTCCTTGTTCTTCTCCAACTAATTCCTCAGTAATTTCCCTAACTCTGTCAATAAGTATCCTACCATATACTTTTCCTATTACACTGAGAAGGCAAATGCCCCTGTGATTACCACACACTACTTTTTCCCCTTTTCCTTTGTACAGAGGAATAATTATACCTGACTTCCAATCCTCCGGGACTCTACCTTCCTCCCAAGCCAATCTGCACACCTTCCACATCCATTCTATTACTATCTCTCCCCCATGCTTCAGCATTTCACCACACACTCCATCAATTCCTGGGGCTTTCCCCATTTTAACTTTCATCACTGCTTCCACCACTTCCATCCTGGTGATTTCTTCCTCTCTTCTCACAACCCTCCTTCTCCCTGCCATTCCCCAGCCACTTATACTTGCATTACTTTCAATCTCTATGTTTAACAGTTCATTAAAGTGTTCTCTCCATCTGTTTACTTCTTCTCCCTTCTCCACTAGTAATCTATCATTTTTATCTTTCACACCCCCACTGACTTCGTTGGCACCCTGTCTAGCTCTCTTTACCTCCTTCCAGAACATTTTCTTACATTCCCTCCACAATTCTTGTAATTGTAAAAATAATGTACAGTATATATGTGTGTCAAGTGCTACTGAATTCCCAATGGAAGAACTGGTGCTTCTGAGAAACAAAAGACCAGATTATTATCCATCCATCCATCCATTATCCAATCCTATGTCGCCCCATGAGGAGCGTTGGAACCCGGGGCTAGGCAAGTTGGTCCTGCCACTTAAGATGAGAGTGACCAGCCTCACTCATCCCTGAATGGCATTTTGTGAGCAATAAACCCCAACCACCCCTTGGATATAAACCTACACAGGCTCAATACAATTGGGGCACCTTAACCCGAGGAAACCCATCGACGTATGAGTACGTCACGATGTTTTGTCACAGGTACACCCATCAACGTATGGGTACGTTGCGCAATTGCAAGGGTCATAATTTGCACAATTTTCAAGTTTCATGGGTGATTTTTGGTAGGCATATGTGGAAGACCTTCCTCTACTTACTGTCAAGTGGGGATACTGCCTGCCCCCACCTAACCCCCCCTCCCCCCCTATACTGGGCAATTCACCTGTTAGCAGTAAGCTGGCCAGTAAAGGCATGTTGCCCCACGGTCTCTCCAATGACGAAATTCACAGTGAAAGTTATTTCTGAGGTGAAGGACAAGAAATAAAGAAGCTAGAGCAAGAAACAAACAGAAGTGATGAGGTGGTAATGTCATAAAGGAAGGTGCCATATGTCAATGTGTTTGGTGACTGAACAATGCTTCTATTGCCTATATAAATGAGTTAAAACCAATATAGTCTGTTACTACACATAAATTTATACCAAATACATAAATAAATACGTAATCGAAAATGGCTTGAATTAGTTAACCCTTTCATAGTTCATTTTCTTTAGCCAGGTACCCTGAAAAAGAAGGAAAATGTAAGGTTGCGTGACACCTGTATCAATAGTTTTAAGCACAGGATCGCAATTTCTCTATGAACTTTCGATGTTTCTCACCAAAAGCGAAGGTTTGAGCCAATAAAAAAAATTTCAAAAAATGCCCAGGATTTTGTGGTATCGTAGGTTGGAAATTGGCTGGGACGTGACGGGTTAATTACTCACTAAACCACCAGGTGCCATAATTTGGTTACGTGGTTACCACCCAGTGTAGTAAATGGTTTCTTGGTGTACAGGAAACCATCTGGTTTGTCCCTCAGTGTAGAGTCACCCATAGGCAGAAGGAAGAGGAAAGAATGAAGGAAAGAAGGACAGAAGAGGGAGTGTACAGTCAACCACAGGCAGAAGAAAGAGGAAAGAATGAATTATTATTAAATTCTTGGTGCCTCCACATGATTTTGCTTAGTCCTGGAAAGTTCAGTTGTAATGGTATAATGGTAATGACCAGGTTAGAAACAGTGTGACATTAACTCATTCACAACCTGACATCTCTCCCAAAGCTTAATACAGTATGCGTGGAAAGTGCTGACGCCATCTTAAAAAAAAGAAAACATTCTTGTGGTTAGCAAGGAGAAACAAATAAATTAACACTCACCATTGAATTTAGTATTTACTGGCATTCCCCTTCACCTTTATTATCTTCTTAAGGCGTCCGGGAAGACTGATGGCGAAGTTTTGCAGAACAGACGGACTAAAACTGCTCCATAGCTGCTTGACTGCAGCCTCAAGTTTAGGCAAAGATGATGTGTCCATACTACGCAGCTGCCGCTTCATGTGCGCCCATAAATTCTCAATAGGATTGATATCTGGGCTGTTTCCGTGCCAATCTCGAATAAAGAGAACCTCACAGTCTGTTAGCCACTGTTTCACTGACTTTGCAACATGTGCAGGGGCAGAATCTTGCATAAATACTCTTGCCTTGGTTTTATCAAAAGAGTCACTTAAAACATCACATAATAGCTCCAAATAATTGTTCTGGTTCACTTTTTCATTTGCAGGTAGAATTACCAACTCACCAACACCATAATATGTAAAGCAGCCCCAAGCCATGAGTGAGGCTGGGTATTTAACAAACTTGGAAGTGTACTTAGGATCCAGGGGGTCACTGCCTGGTTTGCGGTACACTCGTGATGAAGGGGTACCAGTGACAGTAAATGTTGACTCATCACTCCAAAGCACAGTTTTCCATTGCTCCTCACTCCAGGCAAGATATTTCTTACAAAAATTTACTCTCTTTTTCTTCTGAAGTGCAGTTAGCAGTGGTTTTTTACGAGCACAAAAACTCCTGTAGCCCAGATCGTCATGCAACAGCTGCTGCACACTTCTGACAGACACATCTGCCAGCAACTGTGGGTTCTTTTCTTTTAAATCCCGTGCTGTTAGCCTTGGATCCTTGCTAACTTGCCTTGAGATCAGCTGACGGGTCCTGAAGGTTGTCTTACGAGGTCTCCCAGGCTTGGGAAGTGGAGTGGGAGGAATGGCCTCCCCACTGTCCTTGAACTGCTTCACCAGTCTCTGCACTGTCCTCAGTCTAACACCATCTGATTTGCAATAAATGGGAGTCTGTGGCCAGCTTTGTATAAAGTAATCACTTCCACAAGGTTGTCCTTGCTTGTGGTTACTTTAGGCATGATGAGAATGTGGTAGGTAACCAAATAACTGTGTTATTTGAGTCAAAACATGCCCTCGTGGTGCATCACACACAGAGACAATCCTTCTCCTGTGGCTGCCCAAACATTACTGAGGCTGCTCCTGTGGTGCCACACCTATCAAGCAGGGTTGCCAGCTCTCGTTGAAAAAGCGTCAGCTCATTTCGCATCACAGGGGAGGGTAGTATTGACCCTACTTCACTTAACGCAAAAAAAATGACGTCGGCCCTTTAGCGTCAATACTTTCCGCACATACTGTAAAACCATCTAACAATACCTATTAAATAAAAAAAATAAATAAAATAAAAAAATATCCTAGGATTGAACAAGTTAAAGTAAAAAAATAAATAAATAATAATACCTATATATCTGTATAGCCTACGTATGGAGTTATAAAAGAGATACAAGGCAGAGTAGTGGATGTTGGAATAGCCCTAATGAGAGAGGGCAGCGTTTGAAAACTCCCTGTACCGTTGTTTGCAGACGATACTGTGTTGTTCAGTGAAGATGAAGGGGAGCTGCAAGACTCAGTGGATGAGTCTGGGAAAGTGTGTGAGAAATAGAATCTAAAGGTGAATGTAGGGAAGAGTAAAGTTATGGTCTTCGAGAGAGGTGAAGTCAGTGAATGTACAGTAAGGTTGGATGAGGAGGAAATGGAAAATGTGAGTGCATTTAAGTACTTGGGTAGTGTGATGAGTAAAGATGGAAGTTTGGAGTGTGAAGTGCTTAAATGGGTACAACAAGGAAGAAAGGTTGCTGGTCCCTTGAAAGCAGTGATAAGAAACAGGGAAGTGAGCATGGAAGTGAAAAGTTACTACATGACAGTATTGTGATACCAACTCTAACATATGGAAGTGAGGCTTGGACCTTATTGGAGGGACAGAAGTTAAGAGTGAGAGCAGTGGAAATGAGTTATTTAAAATGAGCCTGTGAAGTCATATGGAGAGACAGACTGACAAATGAGGAAGTGAAGGAGCATTGTGGTGTGGATGTGGATGTGGATGTAAGAGGAAGTGTTAGGAGAAACACACTGAGGTAGTTTGGCCATGTGGAGAGGATGGAGAGTGAGAGACTGATGAGGAGAGTGTATGTGAGTGAGGTGGAGGGGGGAGAGGAAGGCCAAGGATGAGAGGGAGGCATGGAATGGAGAGATACATGTGAGAGGGGGGTGCATGCTGGGAGCAGGGCAGTGAAATGGTGGGGTCCAAGACGACATGGAGGCGATTTGTTTACGGCCATCCCTTACGGGATTGAAGCATCTGGCAATAAATAGATAATACCAGTGCTTACAGACGAACTTTCAAAGCTGTGGCTAGACAGATAGTTAATACCTGTACTTGCAGATAACCTTTCAAAGTTGTGGCAGAGATATAATGATAAGCTTATGATGACATTTGCACACCATGTACCTTTCATGGGACAGGAAGAGAACTGAGGGATGTTTGTATAACCAAGCAATAGTCACTTGGTTAAACCTGGCAACATGGGAAGGCAACCCTCTACAGCACCAGTGAAGGAGATAACAATAAAATATAAAGGGTGGTCCATATATGATGCTACTTTTTCACTCCATTGGGTGGGAGAGCACAGTCTGTGACATGAATGTCTAATCTGGAACATTTATTCACTCCTACTTCTACTGTCACACCCACACCTAGACCAAAAAACTGAGCACTGCCAGGCAAGTTTCTAAATGAGTACAAATTATGGACCACCCTGTATAAACAATATTTACCTGTAGTTTGAGTAAAGCTTTCTGGTGTTGATGCCTGACTTCCTCTTCTTTCTGCAGAGACTCTACCAAGCTGAGAGTGACCCCCAGAGCACTCTCCCCACCACCTGCAGTTCCTGGCCTATACTTCTCTGATGATACCACCAGAGCAAGATCTCCCTTATACTCCCCAGCACTCTTGCTGTGGTACTTGCTGCTGGATGACGTAGAGGTGTTTTCACTTCCCGAGTCAAATTCAAAGGACTCAGAGTAAGTTGCAGATGCAGCAACACTACCCTTTTTCTTACTACTTTCTGACTTGGTGGGTAAAGCTGGAGCAGATGTGCTACTTATTTTGGAACTGGTTTGATCTACTGAATGTAATGGTTTGCGCATGTTTGCTGATGATCTATCTACATGTTCAGATTCATCTCTTCCACTTGCCACAAAAGATGATACAGGAGCAGATGCACTTACAGTAGACAACGGTACTCCCTCTTTACTTAGACTGGTGCTGGCAGGCTCAGAATATTCTGTGGCTATTGATTTTGAAGATCTTTTGGATGCTAGTGATGAAACTGACACCTGATTTATATTTGGATCTTCCCTGACAGACTGAACAAAGCTCGAGCTCCCAAATTCATTAGTATATGCACTCCCACTGCTAACTGACTTCCCACTTACTAATTTTTCTGCAACATACTCTGATGCTTCATTTTCTTTGGTGCAAGAACCCTCTGTAACTACACAATCAGTTACAGTACTTCTAGATGCAGTATTTTTACTTTCAGCTGTTTTATTACCTATTAGATCTTCTGAAACCGACTCCTCTAAAGACACAGCTGAGTGAAGGTTGGTTTTTGAAGTGACACCTTTTGATCCATCCATTTCACTCTGGGCATGCGATGTTCTGTTCTCTTCACTAATTACATTTTCCGATACTGAAACCAGGCTGTTGTCAATTTCTTCACATATTTCCTCATCAACAGAACTCTGACTACTTGAAATCTGAGAAGCCAACTCATGTACAACAGAGCTCTTTACTGTACTCCCAGACTCGGACAAAACCCTCTTGTCCCTCTCTGACCTAAGACTGTGTGACTCCACAGAGAGCATTTCCTGGTGACTCCGATGTGAGAGAGAGGATCTGTGGTATGAGTGAGAGGTGGAACTGTGCTGAGAGGTGTAGCTGTGTTGAGAGACAGATCTGCTATACGGTGGATATGAAGGTATAGCCTGCTCCTGGTCACCGGGCTGCTGAACAGGCCTGAGTCGTTCCCAATGAGATATTGTGGCTCCAACGGCGGCCACAGCTGCTGCAGCAATGACGTCAGGCCTAGAATTGCTACTCTCTGGTCTTTTATCGACTACACTAGAAAGCACCTGTTCAGCCCTGGCTCTAACTTCATGCTCTAATGCAGCAAATCGTTCCCTTGCCTCATTCTCCATTTTCTCAACACTTCGCAAAGCCTCGTGTTGTTGTCTTATTTGTTCTTTTATCTTTCTGTTTTGTTCTTCTTGTTTTCTTGTTTCATTTCTAACATCCCACTGAGCCTTGACTTCCATATCTTTCTGCTGGGCAGCTAAAGCTTGTGAAATCATCAGAGCTTCTTGTTGACCCTTTGTTATAAGGTTAAGCTGCTCAACACTTTGCAACTGACTGACAGCTTCACCTAAAGTGTCTTGGTACATAAGTTCTGCATTCAGTCTCAGTCTCAGGCTGGCTGGACCAAAGTGAAGACCTTTGCCTAATAATTCATGAGGAGCTGAAACCTCTTCAATATCAACAGATTTACTTGCCTCTGATGTTTCAAAATTGGCTGAGGACTCAACCAAAAGACCTCCTTCAGTGTCAGATAAACTCTCTGACTGCTGGAGTGATACCTCTTGTTCTTGAACTGGCCATTCCTCCAAAGTATCCTCTAGTGGTAGGCCTCCTCCTGCTGCAGCTTGTTTTTTCTTTGGTAACATTACCTGGAAATCACCTTTTAGAATTTCCTTATTTTGTATATCCTTTGCTAACATCCTGTAGCTCTCTTTTGGAGTCTTCTCATCTTGTGCTTTCTCCACTGACATTACTGGGAGAGAATCTTTTGGGATTTCTTTTTCCTGTAGAGCAAGCACCTTTTTCCCTTTGAATTTTTTTCTTAAATCAACAAATTCTGTATTTCCATCACTAAGTTTCTTATGTTTCTGAGTACTGTCTTTACTATGACCTCTTTTCCTACCACTTTTAACACCAAGGGCATCTGTCTGGGTTTCCTTTTCATATACACGCACATTGCTTTTATGTACCATTTCATTTTTATAATTCTGGGTTCCATCACCATCATCTTGAGTTAAAATTTTCCCTTCAGCACATGGGTGTTCAGGCATTTTCAGATCCTTCTGTTGTCCAATAAAGCCTTCAACATCACCTGTCTCACTTAGCATTATATATGGCTTTATCCAATCAGGCAAATCTGTCCTTTGAAAACTATACTTTGAATGTTTTTTTGGTTTAAATGTCCTTTTGCCAAATTCAGCTCTGACCTGCTGCCAATCAATCTGGATACTTTCATTATCAGTGCCACAAACCACTTCTGCCAAATCAGGATCACTTTGTACTGAATCTAGAAATGGCTGTCTGAAAAATTTGGGGGTCATCAATACAAATGATTCTTCATGACTAGGTTGATGAAATCCAGTGCTGGAAAACAATTTATTTGCCAATTTCTTAGTTGGCTTTCGTTTGAGGAGCATTCTGGTGATTTTCCTTACACGGTAACCTCGATAGGCAGCTTGAATAATCAGGGCAGCATTATGTCTTTCTTTATTGCATGACATTCTAGACTGACTCTGTTGACTCAGTCTGGGTCGTTTACCAAGAAAAAAGAGAGATGAATGCCCAGCATCATGCAAATAACTTGCATATGGAAGATCTCTGTCATGTGACTCTTGGCTGGTAGTGTGTTTTGCTGGCTTGGACACGAATGTACTTGACATTCCAACAGTATTAGGACCACCACCAACTAGCTGCAAGTTTGGAACATCTGGAATTACTAAACTTGGCAACTGTTTAGCTGATGCTCCTTGTGCTGCAGTGTCTGTATATGTATTCTGGGGTTTTGATACAGATTCTTTTCGTTTCCCCTCTTGATTTTGAACACTGAAGTTCTCTTCACTACACTGTTCTTGATACCTTGCATTATCAGTTTCACTTATAACTCCATGCTTATTGGACATTTTTGGAAGCAATGATGTCATTTTTGCTACAAGTTCATCAACAGACATTTGTTTCTCTAAATATGATACTTGTTGAGGAGGCTTAGAATCATCTGTTATGATGTGTCTTATTTGTGCAACATTATCATGACCTACTTCAGGCATGTTAACAGATCCTACAGTTCTTAAAGCTCCAGATGACACAGGGTCATCTGTGGGATGTTTTTCCTGATGCTGATGCTGGCTGAGATACTTTTCTTCCTCTCTGATCCTACTGGTTAACCTCTGAGCCAATTGACTAAGTGATAACACACGTTCTTCAGGTGCCAAATCAAGTTCAGAACTGAGAGATTCAGACCTGCTGCTGCAGTTGCTGCTGCTCATTGATCCACTACCTGCTGAGTTCACTGATCCTGATGATAACGAAGAATAGCTATCCATAGACAAACTGGATGACCTAACCTGTTTTTCACATTCTTCCACAGTCCGACTCACAATGCTGATAATACTTTCACTATCACTGATCAATTTCTTCTTCCTTTTCTTCTGACTATCGGATTTCTTTCTTTTCTTTGACACATCTTCTTCAGTTTTATCATTATGGCGTCTTTGCTTATCAGATTTAGTACTATGAGTTGTCTTAGATATGTGACTTGGTCCTTCTTTATCAGTTAAAGGTCTGCTTGTAACTCCTTTATTAATTGCAAGATTGCTCATAACTCCTTTATTTGTTGCAGGTTCATTCGTAACTCCTTCTGAGTTAGTTCCATGCTCACTCATAACTCCTGTGTCCTGTGCACATTTACTCATATCTTGTCTCACTACTGGATCCTCAGGTAACATTGGTTCTTGATGGCAATCATGAGTACAGTTCTTGAGACAACCCCACTCCACAAGAGGTCTCTTGTTTGATGCAACCTGTAAAGAAACATAAAATATCAGTAATAAAAAGTCAGTTCTCTTGCAGGTACTAGAAAAGTGGATACCATCACCCATGGGAGATACTTCCTTAACAGTAAAGTGCGACTACAAGCGTGGTAACTAGCCAAACAGTTATTAGCTACTCTTTATCCAACCACACATAAACAGTCAGTGTCCAAGGAGAGAGACTCATATTGTTACACATCTCTGATTTACTCAACAACTTCCAGCAACTGCTGAAAAGTAATTAGCAAGTTAGCACCTGGTTTAGCTTCCCGTCAAAAGAAAACATCGAGTACCATGGCCAATACTGTTACAAGGATTCCTTAACAGGAGTCATGTCATTTTTATGTATGTGTTTATGTATACAATTAGTCCTCATTTACAGCACTTTCATTGGAAGTCCAGGTTAGTGGTAGGCCATGTCTTTTGTCATCAGGAAGGTCATTCAATCTTAAATTTCTCCCACTTAAATACCTCTCCACCCAATCCCTCCATATCATCCTTGGTTTAACTCTCTCCTCCACCACACTCATATATTAAATCTTTCACTTTTCATTCATTCCACATGGCTAAACCATCTTCAGGTATTCCTCCTACGACTTTCCAGCAATTACATCCAGATAAGTTGCACTTTATAAATACCTGAGCAGTTTTGCCAGTGTCCGCCCGCCCATCACCACCAGTCTTGCCTGCCCGAGCCAGCTGTTTGGTCCTCTCTGCCAACTCCTGAGAGGTAGAGATAAACTGGTAACAGTAAGCCCTCTAAAAGTTGATCTTCTATGTCCTGTTTTGTAATTATGACCACAGAAAATTACCATATTATTATCCATTGAAGTGCCATCCCTACCAATAAAGCGGTTTTACCAACTTTCTTTACTTTATCACTTTTCCCCAATTTATGTCATGGAACTGAATGTACTGTATTAATATAAGGGCTGCTGGAAGACTTTAATAGCACTTTCCAAAGTGGAACTGTGATGAGAGGATGCATATTTAGGCATGAGGTATTCCATCATATATGCTGGATTAATGACACTGTACTCTACGTATATTTAGGCATGAGGTATTCCATCATATATGCTGGATTAATGACATTTTACTCTTTGTCTTAATCCCATCAACTCAGTGATGTACCTTTTACTTCATTCCTTTCTCATGACAACGTCATTCAGTCTAAGAGAATTCCGTAATAAGGTTACCTTTAGCCTTCCTTTACCTCTTTAATCCAGAGACCTCTCTTGGTTGGTTTATTATTATTATGTTCAGCTAATTTTATTCAGTTTTGGGGGGACATCTTGCAGTTAATGGGTAACTGGAGGCAGTATCTAGCCTCTCCAAATAAATAAATAAATAAATAAATACAACTGTCCAAGGATTGTGACAATAGCACAAACAACCCACCATCAGACTGAAAAGGTACTTGGTAATCTGTTCAATGCCAAAGGTCTTTCCAAAGCTGCATAAAACTGTCAGTTTGGTCAACAAAAAAATTCTCACAGTAAAATAGTTAATCTGTGGCATGTTATTTCCATTACACAGAATAAAGTACAGTACCATTGTATGACCTACCTTTAGTCGTTCCTCCCTCTTAACTTTTTCTTGCTCACGTAACATTTTTTCCTCTCTCATTGTTTTCAACCGTTCTGATCTCTTTGCTTCCATATATTTCTGCACTTCAGCTTGATTATACTGCTTGACATGGGGAGGAGCTCTGGGAGCCACTGTGGATGCAGCTTCTGAAATGAATTTTTCATATTCTGAGGGAGCAACAATGGTAACGTAAAAACACTTTCATGGAAGGTAACAGTAATGGAAAAAATAAACAAATATTCATTCATTCATTCATAAACAAATAAAAATAAAATAAATTAAACAAATAAATTAATAACATACACCTATTCTTTATTTTTCCTTTAGGAAGAAAAGTAAACAGATGGAGAGAACACTATAATGAACTGTTGAACATGGAGAGTGAAAGTAATGCAAGTATAAGTGGCTGGGGAATGGCAGGGAGAAGGAGGGTTGTGAGAAGAAAGGAAAAAATCAGTAGGATGGAAGTGGTGGAAGCAATGAAGAAAGTTAAAATGGGGAAAGCCCCAGGAATTGATGGAGTGTGTGGTGAAATGCTGAAGCATGGGGGAGAGATGGTAATAGAATGGATGTGGAAAGTCTGCAGATTGGCTTAGGAGGATGGTAG